>JADRCD010217188.1:2078-42670 GCA_019843815.1 Montemys delectorum
AGAAGAAGAAGAAGAAGAAGAAGAAGAAGAAGAAGAAGAAGAAGGAAAACTTCCCTAACCTAAAGAAAGAGATGACCATGAACATACAAGAAGCCTATAGAAATTCAAATAAACTGGACCAGAAAAGAGATTCCTCCCGCCACATAATAGTCAAAACACCAAATGCACAAAACAAAGAAAGTATTAAAAGCAGAGAGGGAAAAATGTCAAGTAACATATAAAGGCATACCTATCAGAATTACACCAGACTTCTCCACAGAGACTATGAAAGGCAGAAGATCCCTAGTTCATGTCATACAGACCCTAAGAGAACACAAATGCCAGCCAAGGCCACTATATGCAGCAAAATTCTTAATTACCATAGATAGAGAAAACAAGATGTTCCATGACAAAACCAAATTTAAACAATATATTTCCACAAATCCAACCCTTCAAAAGATAATATGGAAAATTCCAACACAAGGAGGGAAACAATATCCTAGAAAAAGCAAGAAAGTAATCTTCCAACAAAACTAAAAGAAGATAGCCACATGAACAGAATTCCAACTCTAACAACAAAAATAACAGGAAGCAACAATTACTTTTCCTTAATGTCTATTAATATCAATGGACTCAATTCCACAATAAAAAGACATAGATTATCAGACTGGGTATATATACAGGACCCAACATTTTGTTGCATACAGCAAACCCACCTCAGTGACAAAGAAGACACTACCTCAGAATAAAAGACTAGAAAACAATTTTCCAAATAAATATTCCCAAGAAACAAGCTGGAGTAGCCATTCTAAAATCAGATAAAATTGACTTTCAACCTAAAGTGATTAAAAAACATAAAGAGGGACACTTCATACTCATTAAAATTAAGATCTACCAAGATAAACTCTCAATTCTGAACCTCTATGCTCCAAATGCAAGGGCATCTACATTCAGAAAAGAAACTTTACTAAAGCTCAAAGCACACATTGCACCACACACAATAATAGTGGGAGACTTGAACACCCCTCTCTCTGCAATGGACAGGTCATGGAAACAGAAACTAAACAAAAGCCACAGTGAGACTAAGATAAGTTATGAAACAAATGTATTTAAGAGATATCAATAGAATTTTTTTCCTAAAACAAAAGAATATACCTCCTTCTCAGCACCTCATGGCACCTTCTCCAAATTTGACCATATAATTGGTCATAAATCAGGCCTCAACATATACAAGATGACTGAAATAATTCCTTGCATCCTATCAGATTACAATGGACTAAGGCTGCTCCTCAATAACAACATAAACAGTAGAATGCCCACATACACGTGGAAGCTTAACAACACTCTACTCAATGATAATTTGGTCAAGGAAGAAATAAAGACAGAAACTAAAGACTTTCTAGAGTTTAATGAAAATGAAGCCACAACATACCCAAACTTATGGGACACAATGAAAGCAGTGCTAAGAGGAAAACTCATAGCTCTGAGTGCCTCTAAAAAGAAACTGGAGAAAGCATACACCAGCAATTTGACAGCACATCTTTAAACTCTAGAACAAAAAGAAGCAAATTCACACAAGAGGAGTTGAAGACAGGAAATAATCAAACTCATGGCTGAAATCAACCAAATGGAAACAAAATTACTATACAAGGAATCAACCAAACCAGGAGCAGGTTCTTTGAGAAAATCAACAATATAGATAAACCCTTACCCATACTAACTAGAGGGCACAGAGACATTATCCTAATTAACAAAATCAGAAATGAAAAGGGAGATATAACAACAGAAACAAAGAAAATCCAAAAAAATCATCAGATGCTATTGCAAAAGCCTATACTCAACAAAATGAAAGATCTGGATGAAATGGACAATTTTCTAGACAGATACCAGGTACCAAAGACAAATCATGATCAGATAAAGAATCTAAACTGTCCCATATCTCTAAAAAAAAAATAGAAACAGTCATTAATAGTCTCCCAACGAAAAAAAGCCCAGGACCAGAGATGAGTTTAGTGCAGAGTTCAATCAGACCTTCAAAGACAATCAAATATGAATATTCCTAAAACTATTCCATAAAAAAGAAACAGGAGGAACTCTACCCAACTTGTTCTATGAAGCCAAAACCACTCTGATAACTAAACCACACAAAGATTCAACAAAGAAAGTGAATTTCAGACCAATTTCCCTCATGAATATAGATGCAAAACTACTCAATAAAATTCTCACAAATTTAGTGCAAGAACACATCAAAATGATCACCCACCATGATCAAATAAGTTTTATTCCAGGGATGCAAGGATGGTCCAATATACGGAAATCTATCTATTTAATTCACTATATAAACAAATTCAAAGAAAAAAATCCCATATGATCATCTCATTAGATGCTAAGAAAGCATTTGAAAAAAATCCAACACCCCTTCCTGATAAAAGCCTTGGAGATATCAGGAATTCAAGGCCCATATCTAAACATAGTAAAAGCAATATATAGCAAACAAGTAGCCAACATCAAACTAAATGGAGAGAAACTTATAGCAATCCCATTAAAATCAGGGAGTAGGTAAGGCTGCCCACTATCTCCCTACCTATTCAATATTGTACTTGAAGTTCTAGCTAGAGCAATTAGACAACAAAGGGATATAAACAGGGTACACATTGGAAAGGAAGAAGTCAAATTATTACTATTTGCTAATGATATGGTAGTATACTTAAGTGATCCCAAAAATTCCACGAGAGAACTCCTAATCTTGATAAACTACTTGAGCAAAGTAGCTGGATATAAAATTAAGCAAATAAGTGGCCTTCCTCTACACAAAGGATAAACAGGCTGAGAAAGAAATTAGGGAAACAACACCCTTCCCAATAGTCACAAATAATATAAAATATTTTGGTGTGACTCTAACTGAGCAAAAAAAAAAAAAAATCTGTATGACAAGAACTTCAAGTCCTTGAAGAAAGAAATCCAAGAAGATCTCAGAAGATGGAAAGATCTCCCACAGTCATGGATTGGCAGGATTAACATAGTAAAAATGGCCATCTTGCAGAAAGCAATCTACAGATGCAATGCAATCCCCACCAAATTCCAACTCAATTCTTCACAGACATGGAAAGAGTAATTTGCAAATTCATCTGGAATAACAAAAAACCTAGAATAGTGAAAACTATTGTCAACAATAAAAGAACCTCTGATAGACTCACTGTCTATGACCTTAAGCTGTACTCTAAAGCAATTGTGATAAAAATTGCTCGGTATTGGTACAGAGACAGGCAGGTAGATCAATGGAATAGAACTGAAGAGCCAGAAATGAACTGGCACACCTATGGTCACTTGATCTTTGACAAAGGAGCTAAAACCATCCAGTGGAAAATAAAAACAGCATTTTCAACAAATGATGCTGGCTCAACTGGGAGTTAGCATGTAGAAGAATGCAAATCGATCCATTTCTATCTCCTTGTACAAAGCTCAAGTCCAAGTGTATTAATGATCTCAACATAAAACCAGATATACTGAAACTAATAGAAAAAGAAAATAGAGAAGAGCCTTGAGCAGATGGACAGAAGGGAAAATTTCATGGACAGAACACCAATAGCTTATGCTCTCAGAACAAGAATTGACAAATAGGACATCATAAAATTACAAAGCTTCTGTAAGGGAAAGGATACAGTTAATAGGACAAAACAGCAACCAACAGATTGGGAAAAGATCTTAACTAACCTTATATATAATAGAGGGGTAATATCTAATTATACAAAGAACTCAAGAAGTTAGACTCCAGAGAATCAAGTAACCCTATTAAAAATGGGGTCCAAAGCTAAACAAAGAATTTTCCACTGAGTAATAACAAATGGCTGAGAAGCACCTACATAAATGTTCAACATCCTTACTCATCAGGGAAATGAAAATCAAAACAACTTTGAGATTCCACCTCACACCAGTCAGAATGGTTGAGATAAAAAAATCAGGTCACAGCAGATGCTGGTGAGGTTGTGGAGAAATAGGAACACTCCTTCATTGCTGGTGGGATTACAAGCTGGTACAACCACTCTGGAAATCAGTGTGGTGTTTCCTCCGGAAATTGGACATAGTTCTACCAGAGAACGCAGCTATATCAGTTCTGGGCATATACCTAGAAGGTGCTTCAACATGCAATAAGGACACATGCTCCACTATGGTCATAGCAGCCTTATTTATAATAGCCAAAACTGGAAATAACTCAAATGTCCCTCAACAGAGGAATGGATACATTAAATGTGGTACACTTACATAATGGTGTACTTACTACTCAGCTATTAAAAACAATGAATTTATGAAATTCTTAGGGAAATGGATAGATCTGGAGGACATCATCCTGAGTGAAGTAGCCCAATCACAAAAGAACACATATGATATGCACTCACTGGTCAGTGGATATTAACCCAAAAGATCGGAATACACAAAGTACAATCCACAAACCACATTCAACTCAAGAAGAAGGAAGACCAAAATGTGGATATTTTGATCTTTCTTATAATAGGGGTCAAAATACCCATGGAAGAAGTCGCAGAGACAAAGTATGGAGCAGAGACTGAAGGAAGGACAATTCGGAGGCTGTCCCACTTGGGAATCCTTCCCATATTCAGACACCAAATCCAGACATTATTGGGGATGCCAGCAAGTACTGTATAATAGGAGCCTGATATAGCTGTCTCCTGAGAGGTTCTGCCAGTGTCCAACTAATATATAATTAGCTGCTCACAGCCATCCATTGGACCGAGCACAGGAACACTAATGAAGAAGCTAGAGAAAGCTAAATGGTTTTATAGCCCCTTAGGAGGAACAACAATATGAACTAACTAATACCCTCAGAGCTCCCAGGGACTAAACCACCAACCAAAGAATGCACATGGTGGGACTCATGGCTCCAACTGCATATGCATATATCCTAGTCGGTCATCAATGGGAGGAGAGGCCCTTGGTCCTATGAAGGTTCTATGGCCCAGTGTAGGCAGGTTCCAGGGCCAGGCATGGGGATAGGGTGGGTTGATGAGCAAGGGGAGGGGAGGTATCATTTGAAATGTAAATAAAGAAAATATCTAATAAAAAGTATTTCATAGATGTATAAAATATTTGTTAATTTATAGTTTTTCAGAATTGGTGTTTTTAAAAAACATTGATTTGATGTGGTAGCTTCATTATTTGTTACAAAGGAAGCTATGAAACAAAAGACTAAGTCCCATGTTGGTGGTGGTAGGTTGCATATAAAACAGTCACTTATTTGCAATGACTTGTTTGAAAACTTCTATTACAGAATTAAAAAATGTCTTAATTAAAAAAATTCATTACATACAAAACCTATTGCCAAACAATAGAAAAAAACCATTATTAAAGAGTGAACTTTTATATTCTTTGATTATATAATGTAGTTTTCTCAGATGGATAATGAATAAAGCAAGAAGTAAACTGAATACTAAGTGATATTGAATCTTGGCAATAAATAAGAATTTTATAGAATTTTTTTGTTAATATATAAATGTTTCCATTTTATGGTTTTCATTAGTATTTTGAGCCAGCTGTTTATGACAAATTTTTGTCACAAATATGTATGAAAATCTACCTTTCAATTAAACTTTATTTCAAATAAATATTTGTACTCTTTTAATTTAAAATTTAATTTTGACAAAAAAAATCTATATTAGAAAAGTTAGGCATTTATTATGAACTTTTTTATCTACAGGTTTGGAAAAAGTATCTAGCATGTTCTTAATGTGAAATGAATCTTTTTGAAAGAATATACCATGCAGATTGACCTGCAGTTTGTGAGATGGATTTATATGATGCTGAAGTGAAGTTGAGAAAGTCACTTATTTAATTTGTTTGGCTTAGTTAATTACCTGTGCCAATAGCTTTTCATTTACTGAAACTATTCACACTTTGAATACACAGGCACTAGGCACTTTATTTATTAATAATTAATTTAAAGTCCTCTTTTCCCACTTCCCTGTGCATTCAGAACTATCAGAATTATTTAACGTATTCGTTCAACATATGGTATAAATTAGGTATCAAAACTTTTTACTGATCAAATTGAATTCATCACTAAGATTTATTCAGAGAGAAATATGAGTTTTTTCATCCAGAGCATAGATTAAGCACTTCAGAGCACATAATATAAATAGCTAATTCTAGAGGAAGTACTCTAAGAGTATATATATCCTTTTACTTTGAGCAACATCATCAATTTTCTAAAAGAGATATCTCCCAGATTCTGAATTTTTCTTTCAATTCATTGTTTTAGGAAGACAGGTTCTTTTTTGGCATCTGGTGCCATTACTGGTGATCGATCACACATCATCACAATTTTCCTTTCCTTTTAGGTAGAAAAACTCTGCCAAAGTACCTAGGAAAGTGATGGTCTTATATCCAGTCATTACATTATTATTGCAATGTTGAATTTTGGTCTTATAAGCATCAGAGAATTTAGTATTCCTGTTTGGTACTACAGTAACTCTGCAGAGACACTTAGAACCTCTATCCCTTTTTTGTTTGTATTATCTTATTTTCACCAAAATGCAAATATTTAACACATGAATATGCTTATAAACACACATACATATATATCTTCACATTATGTGCATATTTTTATTGTGACTTGTATTACAAAATAATAGATCTCTATATAAATTGCATAGTTTTTTAGTCTTTCCTATGGATTTGTTTTATAACTAATCAAATTTACTTGAGAAACATTTTTATAAATTCTTGTAGAAATATGCATTTTGATATTCTTCCTATAACTGCTTACTAGAGTAGAATTATATTCAAAGCAAAATTAAGTAGGTAATATTAGCATTCCCCATAAACCAATTTCCTGCTCATACACAGCTTCCACCACAGTCAACATCCACAATCAAATGGTACAATTATGTAACTGAGAGACTTATATAGACATATCATTATAACCCAATATTATAGCTCATTTTAAAAACTGTTTAATAACATTGTGCTTCCCATGGATCTAAACAAACATAATGAACTGTACTGACCATTATAGTATAAAAGAGAAGATTCTAAGATTTAAGATTTTAAGATTTTTCTGTGATGATATATAGCATATATGTATATATATGCACTATTATATATATATATATATTATATTTTTCAATGTGCTTTCACATGGCTCAATATTTCACAGTTTTAGCATGTAACAGTATCATGTTGTATGAGTATGATACCTTTTTCATACATTCAACTTCTGAAAATAATCTTGGTCACCAGTATATTGCCAATCATTCCAAAGACATTTTATAAAAGGGTCTTTTGGGACTACTATAGATGTGTCTAACGAATACATGTAAGTAAAAACTAAGGAGTGAAAGTATTTAGCATTTCCAGACACTACAATCTTTCAAACTTGATAGTGTGCTTTGCATTTCAACTCACAAAGAATGAAAGGCCATGTTTAATACTCCACAGTTCTGCCTGTACTGGTCTGACTTTGTAGCCTTGAATTTTGCTCTTTCTGAAAATATTCATTGGTGGTTCACTGTTAATGAACTCATATTTCTCTGTATATACCATCTCTGAGTTTCCTTACTTATGACATTTAGACAATATCAGCCTTTAGTATTTGGATGTTTACTTATTGCATATTAAGTGTTATGTACATACTTGAGACATTTTGAAATTTTAAAAGGAAAACAAACAGAATACAATGAAATTGATGAGAAAGAATGATTTATTTCCCAAGGAAAATATATTAATCTGTCTGTCTATCTATCTATCTATCTATCTATCTATCTATCTATCTATCTATCTATCTATCTATCTCAGCTGTCTGTCTGTCTGTTTGTGTGTTTAGGTTCTTACTAAGTTACTTTCATTACAATAAAACACAATCTGGAAGATTCCTAAGAACAATGATTACTCTGATAGGGAGAAGATAATTAATTTTTAAGATAATAGCACACACATTATGAATAGTGGACTTCTTTTTTCTTTCTTTTTTGATTATTAGATATTTTCTTTATTTACATGTAAATTTCTCCTTTCCCAGTTTCCCCTCCAAAAAACAAACAAACAAACAAACGAACAAAAACAACAAGAACAAACCCCTGTTGCCTCCCCCCCTCCCCATGCCTGCCACCCCACCCTCTCCCACTTATTGGCCCTGGCATTCCCCTACACTGGGGCACAGAACCTTCACAAGGCCGAGGTCCTTTCCTCCTATAGATGATCGAATTTGTGATCCTCTACTATACACATGCTGCCAAAACATTTTGTCCCACCATGTTTAGTCCTTGGTTGGTGGTTGGGTCCCTGGGAGCTCTGACTTCTTTTATATAACATTTAAATACAAGGAGATTTGGATTCATTCTCTGATATTTTCATGCTCTACCCTTACATAATGGGGTGGGTCAAGCTTCCAGCTCTTCTAGATCTGGCATCTCAAACAAAACTACTGAGTCAGCCAGTTTTTGTTCCAGTGCTATTGGTGACATCCTTAAACTTTTCCAACTTTTAGGTTATTGGATAGGTCTGTTACTGTATCTACTCATAGCCTAAATCTTCCTGCTCCTGACAGGAAGAAATCTTCCTGTTTTCAGGCCTTGTCTTTTCATCTGGGCATGCAGCTGATCCTTATTTGGCTGCTATTTCTGACACTTCATTTTCCTTTAGGGTATGATTTTAAATGAAAGTGATGATTTTTTTTTTCAAACTTTCCTGCTAAGTAATGTCTGCCCTGTGTATGCATGGTGTCATTTACTTTGTGGTTTGTGACATTTGTGAATGAAATAAAATGTATTTTTATCATTCATAGCTTGCATTTTTCCAGCACACTTTGCATGTGTGTTTGTGTGTGTGTGTGTGTGTGTGTGTATGTGTGTGTGTATGTGTGTGTAAACATAATATAATATGATGTTTACAGATGATAAAGGTTATGAGGAAGGAAATGCTATTATCTGAGATCAAGATTGTATTAAATTTTGTGTTAAGCATTTATACACAGTAGTACAATTAGATCTTATACTTAAGCTCCTTAAAAACCTTGTTCCTGCTCACTGTCTCTTGACATATATAGTAAATAGTGAAATACATTTGAATAACCCCTGATAAAAAGTTCTATTACCTATGTGAATAAGAGAAAGTACTATAAATTTAGTGACTTTTGGTAAAATTCACAAATAATACATTTGACACATGTAATCTGATAAGATATAACATACAATTAAGCCTGTAAAATCAAGATTGATTAAAATAAATATACCTACCTCTGGCTTATAGTTTCCTTGTATCTCTTGATAGTTCTTTACTGTATAATCACTTCCAAACTTCACAGAATTTGTTTCTAATCGATGCTCATAAGTTTGAAAGTAAAGTCAGAAGCCATGTGCACTTTCAAAATACACTAATTCTTTATTATTGTTTTGTGGATATGCATATATTCATATATTTATATACACACATGTATGTTGGTGTAATTCACTGCAGTGTTAACATGTTTATCTAATAACTAGCTGTTTTGAAATTATTTCCACATATTATCATCTCCTTATATCTTTTAAATAAAATATTCAGGTCTTTTGCTTCTTTGTTTATTGGCTATTTGTTATTGCATTGGAAATTAGCCTATAAACTGTATACACATTCCTTTGTAAGAATATAACCTAATATTTTCTTCCTGTGTATGATTGGACATTTTATTGTTTTCCATTTGTATAAAGTTCAGTTTGTGTTTGACTTGTGTGATTGCTTGGGTTTTTTTCTGTAATAATATGCAATTGTTGTACCCGGAAGCTACAGTAACCTATGTTTTGGATTTTTACCTCTTATTAATCTTCATAGCTTTATATGTGTCTTTGAAGCAGATAACAATTGTCTTCCAGTATACTCTTATTTTTTAAGTTTGTTTAGGAATATGAAAAATTTGACAAAATTACATCCTGGAATGTCTGCAGTAGATGAGGCTTAGGTTGATGCCTGTTGAAAGCTTGGGTTCCTGAATGCATTTTGGAAATAGGTTTTGAAAAGTCAGACCTTATTACTTTATTCTAAAATTTCAAACCTCAAGAGGTGAAGTTCCATATAAATTGATTCATTCAAAGAAGAGTAGGCCAGTCAAAAAGTGCTCTTAGTTTTCCCAATGGATCACAGATTTTATCTAAATTTCCAATCAATTCCAAACCAAACCAAAATCTGATAACTTGTCTCTACATGGACCAATCTCTGTTAAATCCTACCCAGTAATCCATGTGTACACAAACATGATTGGCACTGTAAGAAATTACCCATAATGCTTGATGGCAGACAGATAACTTTTAAATCATGAGATGTTTATGTAGTTTAAACAAATTTTTCCATGCTTTGAATATGGTATTTTTAAGGTTGCGTCCTGTAAAACTAGATATATCTGATGAAGTATCTTAAAGGAACTCGTGATAATTTCAAATGATTCTCTATGAAACCAAAGAGAATTTAATTCTTAGATATTGTGGCGAAGCACTGCAGGAAAAAGTATTAAATGTTCAAGATGTCTATTACAAAAAGAGAAGGAAAAATTAATTATTAATACTTTTGCTTCAAGGATATTGTCAGAACCCTGACACACGCACATCCTCTTTTCATTACCTATGTCCACAATTGCCATCATATTGCATGTGATTACAATTAAGAATCAAATGAATCACATGGTAAAAATTCTTCAATCTGCACTGAAAAGAGTGCCCTTAATATCACTTTAATGAAGATTATATTACGGTTAAATTATTCTAGTATAGCAGAGTAGCTATTATCATTCACTGCTTTTAGTAATTACCCATAGCATAAATGTTCTCTAAAAGAATATTCCACATACTAATGGCTATTGGATGATTTGGGGGCCACAATAATGTCGTTTTCATGAAAATTCTAGTGGAGACAACTAAACTGAAAGTTACTGAATCTCCCAGGGACTTTGCTGCTGATAAATTAGATCTGGAAAAAAATTTAATACATAAAATATAATACATAAAAGCCTATGGATTTTAAAAAATATTAAATTATTTTATTTAATTACATTCCAATATTTTCCCCCTTCCAGGCCCTCCCTCTCTGAGTTCTTCAACACATCTTTCCACCCTTCCTCTAAGAGAGTGCTCACCCACCTCCACCTTTCCCCAGAAGAATCCTTCTTTCCTGGGGCATCACTTTTCTATAAGATTAAGCAAATCTGTAACACTGAGCCCAGAAAAGGCAGTCCTCTGTAACACAAGTGCCCATGGCCAGGAACCAGCCCATATATGCTTTTTTTGTTTTTTGGCTTAGTGTCTGGAAGCTCTAAGAGGTGCTGGTTACTTGACACTGTTGTTCTTCCTATGGGGCTACAATCCCCTTCAAATTATTCAGTGCTTCCTTGTACTCCTTCATATTGGTCACTGACCTCAATTCAATGGTTGGTGGAAAGTATCAGCATTTGTCTCAGTTAGCTGCTGTTAGAGCCTCTCAAAGGAACTCCCTGCCAGGCTGCTGTCTATCCACACAACATGGCCTCAGTAACAGTTTCAGGATTTGATGTATGTACATGGGATAGATCCCAAAGTTGGGCCCGGCACTGGGTCGCCTTTCTTTCAGTATTGACTTCATTGTTGTCCCTGTATTTCATGTAGATAGGAACAATTCTGAATTAGACTCTTGAAGATGGTCGGGTGATCCACTGCTCAACTGGGAGCCATGTCTATCTGCTGGAGATGTACTCTTCAGGATCCATCTCCCATTGTGAGGCATTTTGGCTAAGGTCATGCCCATTGAGTCCTGGAAGCCTCTTACATCTCAGGTCTCTGAGATTTTGTAGAGGTTCTCCCTACCTCCTAACCCACACTGCTGCATATTTTGATTCACTCTCCTGTCTCTTCCCACAGTTGATCCTCCCCTTCCTTTCCTCCTCCCACCGCCCATCTCTCACACAGTTTCCTTCGTCCCTCTGCCCTCCTTGATTATTTTGTTCCCCTTCTAAGTGGGTTTCAGGTATTCACACTTTGGCCTTCCTTCTTCTTAAGCTTCTGTGAGTTGTATCATGGGTATTCTGAACTTTTTGGCTAATATTCACTTATCATTGAGTATGCACAACACATGTCCTATGGGTCTGGATTACCTCACTCAGGATGATATTTTCTAGTTACATCCATTTGCCTGCAAAACACATGATATCTTCATTTTTAATTGCTGAATAGTACTCTATTGTATAAATTAATGATATTTTCTGTATCTAAACTTCAGATGAGGAGCATCTGGGTTGTTTCCAGCTTCTGGCTATTATGAATAAAGCTGCTATGAACATAGTAGAAAATGTGTCCTTGTGTTATGGTAGAGCATCTTTTTGGGACATCCCCAGGAGTGGTGTAGCTGGGTCCTTAAGTATAGCTATTTCCAGTTTTCTAATGAACCACCAGTTTGCTTTCCAGAGTGGTTGTACTAATTTGCACTTCCACCAGCAATGGAGGAGTCTTCCTCTCTCTCCACATCCTAGCCTACATTGTACTGTCGCTTCAGTTCTTGGTCTTGGTGTAAGGTGTAAGGTGGAATATCAAGATTGTTATGATGTGTATGTCCCTGATAATTAAGGATGTTCAACATTTTTTAAGTGCTTCTCAATATTTGAGATTTCTCTGTTGAGAATTCTGTTTAGCTCTGCAACCTATTTTCTAATTGGGATATTTGAATTTTTGCAGTCTAACTTCTTGAATTCTTTGTATATTTTGGATATTAGCTCTCTATTGGATATAAGGTTATTGAAGATCCTTTTCCAATCTATAGGTTGATGTTTTGCCTATGTAATTCTTTTTTTCTTTTTCTTTCTTGTTCTTAAAGTATCTTCTTAATATTTTCTTTATAGATGGATTATATATAAGTTTTCCATTCAATATCTATAATCTACACATTAATAGTATTATTTACTTCTCAAAGCTAAGCAGCAGTCGTGAAAAACATAGATTTTCAATTAGATGTGTATGCCTATATCAACAGTTATTGACATGAATCAATCTTGCTCAGACATATGGGAAAATAGACCAACATTTGATCCTTTGTCTGACTCATTTCTTGTCTCCTAATTGAAGAAAGTCTTAATTCTATATGTAGATTTTGTTAAACATGATTATTATTTACCTTAATATTACTTGTTGAAATTGAAATGGCAGACATTTGTTTTGGGCACTGATCTGAAGCCTCAGAAGTCTCCTAATACACAGAACGAAGGCATAATAACCAACATTAGATTTTCATTCGCAGTTTTGTACACATTTGGTGACCATAGCAACAGCTTAGCAAAGCCATAGATCTGACAGAAGGCTGGGGAACTACTGAAAATATTTTTTGTGAGTGACTTTGAATTGGGAAAGTCCGTGACTTGAGGTCAAATATAAGAGAAAAACCTCTGAGGGGGAATTTATGTATCATTTGAGCTAAGCAACAGGAAAATTGTTACTAGAATCATATCTGTTCTTACTAGCTTCATTATTCACACCCCAAAAAGCATAATAATGATGTTCAGATAGGAAATGAAACACACAGTGCATATTTAGTTATACATGCTTGTAAAAATATAATGGCAAGACAGTAGATGAGTAAATACATTCTCACTCATATGCCACACAGTCATTTTTACAGGATTTAGGTATTATCAGCTTAAAACAGTTAGCTTTTGAATGTTAGTAAATGTAGCATTGTCTTCTGCAATGAGTAACCTCAATTTGTTACAAAGTGAGCCTTTTCAGGTAAGAGGCTCTAAAGTCATTGATCATTGAGCCAGGGAATCACTCAAAACCTGTCATGGTCTTATTTACAAAGAGTAACTTAAACATGTTTCTATATTTTCTCTAACAAAATACTTCCTTTATTTATTTTAACTGATCAAGAACAGTCATGAATCAATGACTCACACAATAAAGTGGTTTTCATAACAGCTTATTAGAGACAAGGCAGATTTTTAAAGGATGGTTACCTAAATTAACCCAATATGCAATCAGAAAAGATATCACTAACTTATAGAAAAGTATAATTATTTGAAATAAGGTGTTTCATGTGTTTGTTGATGAATTACCAAGTCAGGGCTATAGTACCCTTTGTCAATAAAACTGAAAATGTCCACAGATTATATTAGTGTACCCTGCACCCCCAAAAGTTGGCTTTTCTAAGACATTCTAATTGTACCAACCATGTTTTAGTTATTCAAGCCTACTGTGAATAAGTGGACTTATCTTAAGCCTGATTTCACCAGCTGTATTAATTTCAGACTCTGTGTCTCCTGTCTTTAGTTTCCTGTATTGATTCTGGAAAGGGAGAATGCTTTTTGATTAGAATGAAAGTATATACTCCAGCCAATTTTGATATTTAATTTCAAGTGGCTTCATGCAATGTCCTCATCATTTGGTCAAATAATGAAAATCTGTCAGTATATTCTCATTATAGCTACAATGTAAAGCAGCCCAAGATCCCTGGGGACAAAGAGCAACACTTGGTGAATATGCAATGAGAACATGTATTCTCAGAACTGAGCAAGGAATACAGTGCAGCAATGCACTGTGTTCTGCAACTTAACTCAGTTTAAAACCAGATGAACACAGTGAATACTACATTGAGTAAGGGTGGGTAAAGGTTCAGGAAGATTCTGAGAATATAAGCAACTACCAATGGTGTCTTTAAACTTTCTATTTACCTGAAAATGATATAAAAGAAATTAGTAATCATTAAAATTAGAAGTATATTTCATCTCCAAAGAGAACCAGAAAGTATGCTTTTAGGGGGATGATTATTGTTTATTTTGTTTGCTTTTCCTAAACAAGGAATAATAGGAAATATGTGTATTATATTTTCAATATGATCCTATATATTTCAGTAATATATTTATATGGTTTCATACATGTGGTAGTTGGTATATGAGTTTGGTGGTTTTCAGTGAGTTGAGATTCATCCTTCCAAAGGATGTGTTCAAATATTGTCATTAGTACCCATATCTAAGGTTCACTTGTACATTGGAATGAGATCATCCTAAATTCATAGTAGGCCCAAAATTCAATGATGGATGTCCTATAAAAGACAGAACTCTGCAGAAGTTCAGAGGAACAGAGTGGGGTCTGCAATGAAGCTTCTGTAAGCCATGGGCTCATAGGGTTTCCAGATCTGTCAAAAGCTTGGAGTGATGCATTAAATAGATTTTTTTCCCCTCAAAACCTTCCAGAGAAATAGATCTCATTGAAAACTCGAGCTTAGACTTCTTGCTGCATGAATACCAAGAGGACAGATTTAAGCCAACGACTCCATAGTATCTTATTAGAAGAGTTTGGGGAAGCACAATAGACTTGCACAACACTAAATGAAAGAACAAGTGGTATCAGATTTAATGAATAATTATAATTTTAATATCAGAGAGTATTTCCAATAGTCTAATAATGATATGTAAGAAAAGAATGTACTATATCACAGGGTGTGAATTTTCATAAACATTGACCAGCCTGATTTCCCAGTAAACAATTCAAGTTTTGCTCAGGAATGTACCTTTGAGGTCAATGTTCATCCTGGATTCTTTCTCAGCATCTGCAGAGTCCCTCAGCCTGCTGCTTGAACAGTTGCTAATGAATGAAGATCACCCCAGCTTCCCCTCCTGCTGCTGCTCATTTGCCCATTAGCATCTGCTTAAGCAGCAGGCTGGGGGAAGCTCTGGTGCCCAATCAATGTAGCTGATGAGGGCTGGGGTATGGAGGCCTCTGTTGCCAACAGAGTCAGAACATAAATCAACTCCAATCCTGGCAAAGGTTATTAATCTTTGGAGGATGACTTATATACCGCAGTACTGGGATAGAGAAAAGCTATCCTTAACATTTTTTGGGAAACAAAATGAAGCTAAAACATTATTATTTGCTAACTTGTATCAAGTTTAGCAACAGAAAAAAAATTTCCAATAAGGTTAAAATTTTATCTTAATTTTAGCCATGTGTCAAGTTACACACATACACACTATATATATGTATACATATGTATAGTGTGTATGTGTGTAACAATATATATATATATATACATATATATATTGTGTCTGTAATATATACATATATGCATATATATTGTGTGTAATATATATATAAATTAAAAAGCCACCTACAAATAAAACATGTGCTTTACAAATAAACAAGATAACTCACTATTAGTAAATTGTATATGTTCAATTGATTGTTTTATTTGGACTCAGGTGACTGTCTCAAACTCTATTATTCTTAGACCTTCAAATCTGAAAGGTAGGGTGATAGTAGTTGGTTAAAAACAGAAAGTGGTGACCTATTCCATCTCAAACAACCTCCTGTCTTCAAATTGACATTTGTATTGCTATGAAGTAATTTGGAAACAACCTGTGACAAGATTTGAATTCTTCTGATATGTGAGACTCTGAGGATAGTTATTAGCTTTGCCTTATCCAGAATGGTAGATATTAACACTGATAGAAGGCAGGATGTCTGTACCTAAGGATCACAGGTAGCAGTCCAATGAACAAAGAGGGTTGTTACAGTTGCAGGTGAAGCATAAGTAGAATATTGCTTTAAAAATAGATATAGTGCAAGCTATACAGAAAGCACAGATGTATAGAAATGATCTGATGTTTAAATATGTATTGTACTATGGTAAGTGAGAAATGTAAAAAGGTTAGTCTGTGAATGAGAAGACATTTTCTTGTGTAAGAGAAGGGTAGCCTTCAAACAGACTCACTGAGAACTAGTGATAAATACCTTACAAATAAAAGGTAATTTCTAAAGAAGTAACTACATTTTATTCAGTCATCTTGTACCAAGAGCAGCGCTGAACAGTTCCCATTGGGCATGTTAGATAAATATAAAATGGCATCCTCTCAGGAAGGTGGTTATGGGGATTCAATTCCCATGTCAAAACAGAATACTGACATGGAAAAACAGAAACACATACGATTCTAATACAGAAAATAATACTGTATGTAATAAAATTCCAATGGGTAGTAAGGGGAAGTGTATATATTCACTTCAAAACATTCTAGTAACCTCATTCAAAGCTAATGTATAGAAATTCACTTGATTTTACTCTAAAGAAAAACCATGATTGCTTTACAAATGGCTTATAAAAAGCATGTCTTAAGAGTTAGCATTAATTTCTAATATTTAATAAGAAGATGTTAACCCTAGTATTAATAGCAGGTTAAGAAAATCAATAATATAGATAACAGTTTTTATTCTCTGCCTAAGTACATTATCTCAGCATCAATGATGCATGTGATCCAACTGTTCAAAAGAAACCAAAATATTTATATGTGCATTAAAAATAGGTTTCAAATGCAAAAATTTCAATTTCAAAATAGAAAAGGAGTATTATAAACATTTTGCTTAAAATGGCATAGAGATTTTTCCACATTGATGGCTATCTAATCTGAGCCTGAGAAGAAAAGTAACTTCATTATTTCATTACAGTATCTTCAAAAGTTGGAAATACCTGCAGTCTCCATCCATACAAAACAACAAACAAATCTCATCAAATGTACAGAAGTATGAACATATTCAAATATGTGCTGCCATGTGCAGTTAAGTAAGGCCTACTTTAACTTTAAAAAATTAATTACTTCTTTGAGAATTTTGTACAAATTTAACATTAATTCTTTAATAATTTAATGCAACCTGCCCCTGCACCAGCTCCTCCCTGATGTACTTCCTTTCTCTACTCACCCAACTTTTCATTATTTTTTTTAAACCCACCAAGATCATTATTTTCTGAATAGTTTTCCAACATATAATGATCAACTTACCAGGGGTTTTATTCTTAGAGAAAGGTGCCACTGCCTCAGCCCTATAATAATTGCCTATAGTTCCATAGCTAAGGTTGAGATTTTGTACCCAACTCCATTTCCATGCTGGGCTTTGATCTAGCTTGAACTTCTACAAGTGTTGTGCAGGCTGTCACAGCCATTGTGACTTCATTTGTGCAGATTCCTTGTTGTGTCCTTATATTTTCCACTGCTTCTTGTTGTAAGAGTATTTCAGTTTCCCTTCTACAATAATCCCACTGCCCTGACAGGCAGGATGTGAACAAACATTGCAGTCTCTTACTACCTGCATTGTCCAGTTGTGGGTGTCTGTGTTATTCACCATCTACTGAAAATGCAAGCATCTTAGATAAAGGTAGAGAGAGGAATTGATCTATAAATATGTCATTAGCAGTCACCTTAATGTTATATCAATTTGGAAAAATTAAAATGGTAGGATCTACCATAGAGTCTGTAACTTACCTAGCATAGGTTCTTGACTACACAACACAGATTCAGGTATGAGTTTGATCTTGTGAAGTGAGACTTAAATTTCAATCAGAAACTAATAGATTACAACATGACGTTCAAGGCAGTATTGCAGCAGTAGACATGTCTTGTTAGACAAGTCATTTTTCCAACTTCCAAGAGACAAGTCTACATATAGTTGATGAAGAATGTTATCTTCTATTATGTCTAACACTTTCTATCAATATGAAAGCTAATCACATAAAGTCAGAGCTTCCATATCATTACTCATTGGATTCCTGAATGTCCTATGATCTAAGTATGTGATTGCTTCATAAATAGGATCTTTTCATCAAGGTCTAGTGGGGGATGATAACATATCTATAGCCGATAATGCTCGTGTAGGCAATATGATCTCACTTGCCATCAGCTCTGAAGGCAGTAATCTACTGTGGCATTGTAGCTTTTTGGTGAGTGCGTACGTGTGTGTGTGTGTGTGTGTGTGTGTGTGTGTGTGTGTGTACATGCGCACATGTGTACATTAATAGATTTTCATATAGATATTTTGGAAGGTTACTCATCATTTTTTTATACTCATGTCACTTTGATCATTCTCTGACATCTCTGTATATTACAAATGAGACAATCTGAAAATTAACTGCCATATGAACAAATGAAAGTTTTGGTTTTTTTTTTATGGCCCTGAGCCACATCATTCAGAATGTTGGGTTTTGGCTTTAACCAATTTACAATTTAACCAACCAATTTGACCAACTTACATTTTTAACAGTATAGCTTTTTAAATAATGAGTTAATATTTCAATATTAATATTTTGTTTAAATATACAATATTTTCATTATCCATTTATCATTGATGGACATCTAGGGTGTTTCTATTTCCTAGCTATTATAAATAGAGATACAATGAACATGGATAAATAGCTTTTTCTATAGGAAGATATGGAGTAACTTATGTTTATGTCCAAGATTGCTATAGTTGTATCACTTCCACTAGCAGTGTATCAGCCTTCCCCCTCCCTCAGAATCTACAGGGTAGATTTATCTTCATTGGTCATTTTGAACCTTACCATTCTAATTAAGATGAGACGAAAGCTCAAACTAAATTTAATTTTCAATACTCTGATGGCAAGGATGTTAAAATTTATAAACTAATTCTCAGCTACATACATTTCATGTCCACTCCTCACCAGGGTTGTGCCCTTTGTTGGTATCTTTTTTTATTGGATATTTTATATATTTACATTTCAAACGTTATCCCCTTTCACTATCCACCCCCCAGAAACACCCTATCCCATCCTCACTCCTCCTGCTTCTATGAGGGTGTACCTCAAACTACCCACCGCCTCCCACCTCCCTGCCATCATATTTCCCTACACAGGGGCATTGAGCCTTCACAGGACCAAGAGCCTCTTCTCCCATTGATGCTGGACAAGGCTGTCCTCTACTACAAATACAGCTGGAGCCATGGGCCCCTTCATGTGTACTCCTTGGTTGGTGGTTTGGATCCTGGCAGCTCTAGATGGTTGATATTGTTATTCATCCTATGGGACTGCAAACCCCTTCACCTCCTTCAGTCCTTTCTCTAACTCATTGACTGGGGACCCAGTGATCAGCTCAATGATTGGCTGCAAGCATCCATCTCCATATATGTCAAGTTCTGACAGAGTCTACTATGAGACAGCTATATCAGGCTCCTCTCATCAAGCCCTTCTTGGCATCCACAAGAGAGTCTGCATTTGATGACTGTATGTGGAATGAATCCCCAAATGGGACAGTCTCTGGATTGTCTTTCCTTCAGTCTCTGCTCCACACTTTGTCTCCATATTTGCTCCCTTGAGTATTTTGTTATCCCTTCTAAGAAGGACTAAAGGACCCATACTTTGGTCTTCCTTCTTCTTGAGCTTCATAGGTCTGTGAATTTTATCTAGGGAATTCCTAGCTGTTTAGCTAATATCCACTTATTAATGAGTACATACCATGTGTGTTCTTTTGTGATTGGATTACCTCACTCAGGATGATTTTTTTCTAATTCCATCCATTTGCCTAAGAATTTCATGAATACATTGTTTTTAATAGCTGAGTAGGACTTCATTGTGTAAATGTACCACAAAAGACATTGTCAATAGGACAAAATGGCAACCAACAGATTGGGAAAAAATCTTTACCAATCCTACATCCAATAGAGGCCTAATACCCAATATATTCAAAGAATTCAAGAAATTAGACTCCAGACAATCAAATAACCCTATTATAAAAATGAGGTACAGAGCTAAACAAAGAATTCTCAACTGAGGAAACCTAAATGGTCAAGAAGCATCTAAAGAAATGTTCAACATCCTTAGTCATCAGAGAAATGCAAATCAAAACAACTATGAGATTCCACCTCACACTAGTAAGAATTGCTAAGATCAAAACCTCAGGTGACAGCAGATGGTGGTGAGGATGTGGAGAAAGATGAGTATTCCTCCTCTGCTGGTGGGATTGCAAACTATTACAACCCCTTTGGAAATCAGTCTGGTAGCTCCTCAGAAAATTAGACATAATATTACCTGAGGGTCCATCTATACCAGGTAATATTCTGGGCATATATCCAAAAGATGTTCCAACATATAACAAGGACACATGCTCCATTATGTTCATAGCAGCCTTATTTATAATAGCCAGAAGCTAGAAAGAACCTAGATGTCCTTCAAGAGAGGAATGGATACAATTCATGTTTTGAGAATTCTCTGTTTAGTTTCACTCCACATTTTAACATTAGGTTATATATATTGATTTTTAAAGTAAACAATTGACAATGTCTTTGATCCCCCATTCTGTGGGCTGTCTATTTAATTGAGCGTGGGTTTTCCTGGCTGTGTGTAGTTATTTTATCACTGTGAGTTACCATTTACTATTTTAATTTTTGCTTTTAAAGCCTGTGGTACTTTGGTACTGTTTAGAAAGGCCTTTCCTGCACCACTAATCACATGTCTCTTCTGGAATTTCTCCTCTTTCTGACTCAGACTGTTATGTCTTATGTTGAATTCCTTGATCTATTTGGAATTGTGTTTTGTGCAGCATGAGAGATAGGAATCCTGCTTCAGGCTTCTACACATAGCTATCAGCTTTGATCAGCACCATTTGTAGAAGAAATGTATTGTTGTCTTCTTGGTCAAAACTAAAGCTGTTGTAGAAGTATGGGTTTAGAGATGGCTCTTCAGTTCTAACTTGTTAACTAATTGGTATGATTTCTTTCAATACTAAGTTGTTTTTAATATTTCAGCTCTGTAATTTGACTCGAAATTTGCTAAAATGATAGCTCTAGAAAAGCATTGTTCAGGATACTTTTGGATATGCTAGGTATTTTCCGTTTCCATGTGAAATTTAATAATAGTTATATTTTTAATTTCAGTGAAGAAATGTGTTGTAATTGTGAGGAGAATAAATGTGAATGTTTAGGCAGCTTTTCGTAGACTGGCCATGTTGACAGTATTAATTCTACAAATCTATAACCAAGTGAGATATTTCTGCTTTTTGGTATCCTCTTCAACTACTCTTTGGTAGTATTTAAAGATTTTCTTGTTTATATCTCTCATTTTCTTAGATTTAACTCATGATATTTTTGTATGGTATGATTACTTAGTTGTTTCTTATTGTTTTTGCCATTGTTATAGATAGGCTACTGGTTCAGGGGACAATATTGTCTTCTGCTACTTTGCTGAGTGTATTTTTTTAAGTTGTAGGTGAGTTCCAATGCATTTTAATTATCTCTTGTGTATAGAATCATATCATCTCCTATAAAGATTTTTTGACCTCCTCCTTTCCTATTCATACCTGCTTTATCAACTTCACTTGCCTTATTGTTCTCAAAATGAGTTTAGCTCTTATATTGAACAGGAAGGTACTTAGTGGAGATCTTTGTTTCACTCATGATTTGAATAGAAATGGTTTGAGTTTTTCTTTGTATAAGATGATGTTGACTATGTCATTCCCATTTTATCTACATATATAGTGTTGATCTATGTTCTTCATAATGTTATTGTCTTCAAGATCATTCCCATGGATGGATAGTCAATTTTGTCAAAGGATTTTCAGTGTCTAATAAAATTATCATGTAGTTTCTATCCTTAAGTCTATAAACATGGTGGATTGCCTTTGTTAATTCATGTGAATCCATCCTGCTTTATCAGAAGAAACCTACTTAACCATGGTCGAAATGTTCTTTGGTCTGTTCTTGAATTCAGATTCCAAATATTTTATTAAAAAATTTGCCTATGCTTACATAAAACATATTGACCAATAATATTTCCTTCTTTTTATATCACTTTTATATCACTTATCGGTGATGGTGGTAGTGGTAGTCCTTTACATGGTTTTAATATCAAACAAATGTATTAGGAATGCAGGTTGTCATCTATAAAATCACCAAGCTTGTGATCTAGAACAGAAAAAGTGTTGAAAGTTTTGGGAAGTTACAGGCTTTATCAGTTTAGAATTAGATGGTCCCTAAGTTTGGAAATCCAGTAAAGGGATGATTGTTTGAGTATTATATAGGGCAGTTAGTTCATCTATTTTTCTAATTAGTCTTCTTTAGATACTTATCTATATATCTTCTCAGTATATATCCTTGAAAGGTTTTATGAAAATAAACAACTGTCTCAGTGAAACTGAATTTTGCTTTCCTTGCTCTCTCTCTCTCTCTCTCTCTCTCTCTCTCTCTCTCTCTCTCTCTCATGTTATTGGTTATTTTATTATTTACATTTCAAATGTTATCCCCCTTCCCAGTTTCCCCTCCACAGTCCCCCATCCCATCCGGTACCCCCTGTGCCTATGAAAGTGCTACCCCACCCACTCTGTCCCACTCGTGCCTCCCCACCCTAGCATTCCCCTACAGTGGAGCAGGGGCCTAACCTCCCATTAATGCCAGATAAGCATTATCTGCTACATATGAAGTTGTAGCCATGGGTCACTCCATATGTATTCTTTGGTTAGTGGTTTAGTTCCTGTGAGCTCTGGGGTGTCTGGTTGCTTGATATTGTTGTTCTTCCTATAGGGTTTCAAACTGCTTCAGCTCCTTCAGTCCTTCCCCTAACTTTTCCATTAGGGTCTCCATACTCAGTCTGATGATTGGCTGAAAGCATCCACATCTGTAGTGGTAAGTCTCTGGCAAAGCCTCTCAAGAGACAGCTATATCAGGGTCCTGTCAGTAAGCACTTCTTAGCATCAGTAATAGTGACTCAGTAATAGTAATAGTTTGGGGGCTGCATATGGGATGGATTCCTAGGAGGTGTAGTCTCTGGATGGCCTTCCCTTCAGTTTCTACTCTACTCTTTGTCCTTGTATTTCCTTTAGATGGGAACAATTCTGGGTTAATATTTTTGAGATGGCTGGGTGTCCCCAACCCTTGACTTAGGCCATGCCTAACCTCTGGATATGGTCTTTCTAGGTTCTGTTTCCCCTTTGTTGTATATTTCAGCTAAGGTTATGACAGATGGGTCCAAGGAACCTCTTACTCTCCTGGCATCTGGGACTTTCTAGTGGTTATTCCCAGTTCCCCATCCCCCATTGCTACATACCTCTGTTCAATTTTCTGACGCTCTGTACATCTCCCTTATCTCTTCCCACACCTGATTCTGCCCCCCTTTCCCCTCCCTCTCCTCTCTTCCTCCCATGTCCCTCCCATCCTCTACCTCCCATGATTATTTTGTTCCCCCTTTTAAGTTGTATGGAGGCATCTCTACTTTGGTCTCCTTATTCTTGAGCTTCACATGATCTATGTGTTATATCATGAGTATTCTGAGCCTTTTCCCTAACATTCACTTATCAACAAGTACATACCATATGTTTTCTTTTGTGATTGGGATATTTTACTCAGGATGATATTTCCTAGTTCCATTCATTTGTCAGCACATTTCATGAAATCATTTTTTTGTTTTTGTTTTTGTTTTTGTTTTTGTTTTTGTTTTTTTGAGACAGGGTTTCTCTGTGTAGCCTTGGCTGTCCTGAAACTCACTCTGTAGACCAGGCTGGCCTTGAACTCACAAATCAGCCTGCCTCTGCCTCCCAAGTGCTGGGATATAAGGCATGTGCCACCACTGCCTGGCTGAAATTGTTTTTAATAGCTGATTCGTATTCCACTATGTAAATGTACCATATTTTTTTGTATTCATTTTTCAACTCAATTCTTCCCAGAGATAGAAAGAACAATTCTCAAATTCATTTGGAACAACAACAACAACAACAACAACAACAACAACAACAACAAAAACAGGGTAGCAAAAGCTACTTTCAACAATAAGAGAACTTCTCTGAAAATCACTATCCCTGACCTCAAACTCTACTGCAGAACACTAATGATAAAAATTGTATGATATTGGTACAGAGATAGACAAGTAGCTCAATTGAATATTTGAAGATCCAGAAACGAACTCACACACCCATGCTCAGTTGATCTTTGACAAAGAAGCTAAAACTATCCAATGGATAAAAGGCAGAATATTCAACAAATGGTACTAGCTTAAGTGAGGTTGTCATGTAAAAGAATGTAAATTGTCTCATTCTTATCTCCTTGTACAAAGCTCAAGTCCAAGTGGGTCAAAAACCTCCAAATAAAACCAGATATACTGAATCTATTGCAAGAGAAATTTCAAAAGAGCCTAGAACACATTGGCACAAGGGAAAATTTCCTGAACAGATCACCAATGTCCCAGGCTCTGAGATCAACAATAGACAAATGGAATCTCATAAAATTGAAAGCTTCTATAAGGCAAAGGACACTGTCATCAGGACAAAACAGCAACTTTACAGATTGGGAAAAGATCTTTACCAATTCTACTTCCAATAGAGGACTAATATCTAGTCCTCTTTCAAGACAATATTAGCTTTATAAAAAATTTCATTTGGAGATATTGTTTCAGTTTTTGTTTTGTAAAGCAGTCTAGGAAGTTCTTACACCTCCCCCTTTTCTTCTAATTTCTTTTAGTTTGAAGTCTATTTTTTTCAGATATTAAAATAGCTGTTTATAAGGCTATATCTGTCATTGGTTGTGATGTGTGTTTATTTGAAGCATCACAAAGATAGATTCTGTTTTCTCATCCAATATATTAATTGTATCTTTCTATTGAATGGTTGTGACTATCAACATTAAAAGTGATTTTGAACCATGCTTATTAATTGCTGTGATTATGTTGCTTTATTGTGTTGTACTATGAGTTCTATTAGACCTTTTTATGTAGTGCTCTAGACAGTCATCTTTTTTTTCTGGCCCAATTCTTGGTTTAGTTTCTCTAGATTTCCAGGAAAAATTCAGAAACCTACCAGTCCCAAAGTTCCATTTTATTTTGTTGGCATGTCTTACAGTCTTATAGCTGCTGTCTTTGTACCTCATACTTGTCCCAGCCTTGATTTATTTCAGGAACTTAATGTCTATTCTCCTTTATTCCTGTCCCAGAAATTATATCCTGGATCTAGCAGACATATAACACTTGTATTAACATTCCCTTCTAATATGAACACCAGTTTCAGATACACATGAATTTAGTGAATGTGGTGAGATTTCAATTTTAAAGTGAAGATGTCTTCTTTGTTGCCTCACATGACCTCTAACTCCTAAGATCAAATGATCTTTCTACCTCAGACTTTGGGTGTTCTGGTTATTATTTGATATTTCCTCCAGGATGGAAATGTTCTCTTACTGGAGGAATAGAGGGCATTGATATGAAAGTCAATAGTTAAATAAGTGTCACTTGTGGGTGAAAAAACTGCAATTTGTAACATTCTTCAAATCTGTTGATTTATTAAGCTTTTAGGGAGGACATACTGATCTGTTGACATGTCTCTGACATGTACAAAGTCCTGCAGGTTGTAGAAAGATATAGAGATGTAGCTTCTGTGCAGAACAAACAGAATTGGAACAGGAATTTAGTGCCATGCTAATTTTTAAGGTCATCCTGATTCTTATAAACAATCCTTCACCCATATCTCTCTTACTATCCCAGATAAAAATGTACTGTTTATCCAAGCTGGTCTTTAGTAATATTATGTTGTTGATCTATCCTAGAATTGTTTTCTGGGATTATTCGATTTGTGATATTTTTTGGATCCCCAGAAAAAGTTTCTCATACAACTCTGCAGGTTGATGTGGCCAAATTCATCAGCCACACTATCATTCTGGGATGTTGACAGTGAAATTCTAGATTTTTCTGTGTGTATTTCATTGTGTATGTCTTTAAAACAGCTCTTCTTTGGTAATTGGTTACCTACACAACAATGTTTATAACATAGCACAAGTTCCTCTTTGGAAAGTGTCAGAAAAGCAAAGGTAGCACTATCTATCTCATTTGAGTGGTCTTATCAACTGAAGCAAACAGAGCTTTAAAATTCTGGTTGAGCAAAGGTACAGTGTACTCTGTTAGGATATTTAATGTTAGGTCAATTATTGTAGACCTTATGCCATATGAGAATATTGTTAGGGAACAAACGCTGTTCTATCAATTGAGATCTTGTATCTCTTGAGGGATGGGGGATATATTCACAAATGCAACTCATTTGACAGCAGAGCATTATACCCCTCTACCATCATGCTGCCTTGGACAAATGTGACACATGAAACTGCCATCTGAGTTAAATGTTTATCTGGGAAGACCAAGCTTGGATTTGGGTAATAACAAGAATCAAACCACATGCCTTACTACACACAGAGGTTGTATTCAACCTGGGCAATAGATTAAGTAAACTGACAGCTATATAAATGGTATAATGTAATCATAACTTTCAGACACTGGACAGGGCCTATGTGGTCAATTCCACAAATATTGTCTCTCCCCTTCTGTCTTAGTTTACTCTCATTTGCTATGAGAATTGCCATGACCAAACATAAAATGAGGAAGAAATGTTTTATTGCAGCTTTTACATCACACTATATTGTGAGGTACCAGGCATGGGGAAATAAAGACCCTCGTCCCATCAGAAGTCAAGGAGACTGAACAGGTAGACTCGAGAAACTGCCATGTGACCTCACAGAACCACCATAGGAAGGGCCTCAGGCTGTGTTAGGCCACCTGACCCAGCTCAAGGGAAGTGGGGAAGGCAAAGTTTCAGCTCTGACTCTCAGACACCTCAGACCACTGTATACTGCACTGTCGTCCCTGGGCTGTATGGAGGCCAGAAAAGACAGGTTCTCAGTCTCAGACATCCTAGATGCTGGATGCTGAGGAAGAGCTGGGAATGAAGTGGGGCCTGGGGGCAGCCCCATCAGACCTGTGCCAAGGGGAGAAGGTGCAGGTAAAGAAGGCACCAGGTGAAAGTCTAGATGAAAGGAGGCAGTCCATGGTTTGAGAGCTTTATTGTAGAAAACAGAGAGAGGGAGATAAGGTAGAAAAGTAAAGGTGGGCCATGGCCACGTGGAGAGAGGGGAAAGAGAGGGGAAGAGAGGAGAGAGTAAGAGGCAAGAAAGCAGGAGCTTAAGAGAGAAGGGGCCAAACAGCCTCTTTTATAGTGGGTTGGGCTACCTTGCTGGAGCCAGGTAACTGTGGGGGTGGAGTCCAGCCAGAATACTGCCACAGAATGGGTTTGCTGCAGGAACCTCTTCTTCAGTGGGATGAGAGTTCTGGTCAGGTGGGCAAAAAATTCGGCAAGTGACAGAGTCAATACAAGGAAATACTGAGTCTGAGTGTATTTCTTAAAAATGGCATCAGACTTTTACAGTCATTACAAAAGAGAAATGAAAAATCTGGTAGCTCAGCGGTTGAGGTACATCTGAGGCCACCTGAAACACACTGGGTCTAAAGCAGCCACCTCTTCTGGATAGGCACTGCAAACCCCTGGCCCTAGTGCTCTGGTGGGGCAGGCGGGAGGGCTTCGGACTGCATGAGGCTCGAAACTCAATCTGAATGAATAAGTCTAAGTCCAAGTTTTAGACTATGCACAAAGTGAAAACCAGGCTTATATAGTATACAAAAGACAGGGCAGATGACAAAAGTCATGTAGGCAGGTAAGGGCCACATTAAGGTCAGTAAGATCAGGTAGCAAGACAGAAGTTACGTAGGCAAGTTTCGGTCACATCAAGGTTGGTAAGATCAGGCATCCAGGTGTGAAGCAGAAGAGAAGTGATGCCCTCCCTGCTGGGGCTATTTTGGCAATCCCAAGCTAATTCTCTGGGTCTCCTGGAGTCAAGCACCAGGAAGTCCCAATCTAGCAGTTCCTGAGAATGCACTTCAGCTTCTTTGTGGGAAATTTCTAACAACAGCTTGGTGATAAATTAGGATATATTGGAACGCTGTGCTGGAGAGAACAATGTTTAATCTTAAGTTTTAGCTATTTACGAATCATTTCTTGTGGAAGCTATCTACATGCCTGAATAAGAAGGCATGTTGATGATTGGAAAGACTAATCACATCTGAGTTAGGAGATGCCAATAACTGACTGAATACCCAGAAGTCACAAACTCCCTTTGACGTCATAATTCCTCCTGTCCATGATCAGGCTTTCAATCCTGATACTGCAGATTTTACTGGAGTAGATGAGTGGGCGTGGCAGAACACTAGGAGCTTGGTGCATTGACTACGAGACTAATAGCCACAGGATTATGGAGTTGAGGGCTCATGGTATCAGGAGCCTAATGTCCGGGAGCATTGCTTATGGCTTCCATCCCTTGTAGAATTTTCTACTTGGTCTCCAGAGTAAGCCTTGCTCAACCAACACACAGACTGCTTTTCACTGTCCAAAACTATATCTCTGAAGGAAGTCAGAGCAAGGACTTCATTCAGGAACTGAAACAAAATCCATAGGGAATATTATATATTTGCTTGTTTCTTACAGCTTGTTTCATTACTTTTACTCATCTCAGGTAAGCAATAGCATTTTGCTCACTCAGGTGGGACCTATCAACCAGAATTATCAGAATTCAACAGCTGTCAGTTAGAAATCAACAAAATGGTCCAAACACATGTCCACTGGCTAATTTGATAAATACTGTTTTATAGTTGAGGGTATTTCCCTCCACTTGAATGCAGTTTGTGTCAGGTTGACAGCAGTCTATACATCTTCTAATCCAATGAAATACTGTTACCAGCCACTGATGCTTAAGGAATGCCTTGACATATACCAGATATTACCAATAGACATGATATATCTCCTCTGAACAGAAAGTTTTCCTCTGAGCAGTTACCATTGTGATGGTGTTGATTCCAGCATGGCCATGGTGTTGGTGTTTCCATATAGCAGCATCCTTTGGTATATACTTTGTTTCCACTGAACACTTGCCTACACATTGTCCCCGTAATTTCCTGAGCTGAATAAAGGTTTATAATTTGCCATATAACTACTACAGAATTTTAGTTTGTGACACTCAGATTTATTCCCACATGGAAGAACAACACAGGAGCTGGCAACTCACCTCCAAATCTGTGGGGATTCACAGAGAGAATCCTGCATATAATCCACTTATCAGTGCTCAACTAAAAAGAATACTTACTCATAACTATCAGCTATACAGTGTGTAGTTAAGCCCATTGGATTATCTTACTGACAAGTTAGCTCTCTGAATAACATCAGTGGACAGGTGGATTGCTGATGTCTTTCATGTAGGCTGGAGCACTCTGCAGCAAGCATCATATAATAATTATCAAGGGACAGAGTAGTTCCTTCCCAGTAGGAAACTGGTATTGAGGTCTCCTTTTTTTTTTTTTTTTTTTTTTTTTGAAACTCACTTTTAACATCTTCACACTGCCTACTGCATGCAGGACCTCCATAACTCTTTTAAGAGCAACGACTTAGTGTTCCCTTCTTATCTAGCTGGCTTCCCATTTAGCTAATGTAAGAGTTTAAGCTGTCACTAGTATTTTAGTGGGTAACCAAGACCTTACTCATTCAATAATAGGATATGTAATATGCACTAGGAATTTACCTTACTCAGAGACAAACTCTTTAGCTTGAAGGGTAGATACTTTGCCACTAATTATTTTTCAATAAGGTTTTAGCAGGTCTCAGTGTCTTTCCACACTTGTCACCGAAATTCTACAGTTACTCATCTCTCCCCTATAGGTCCAATACAAATTATTTTGAGAAACTGGTCATATTAAATTAAATTAGATTTGTTTGGTTGATGGTGTTAAACATTTGTGTATGGTTTATAAGCTGCTCAGCAGATACAGATACCCATTTGGTTTTCTCAGAATCATATTATGTTGTGATATTCATTGTAAGTCTTCTAAAGGATGAACTGTCTAGGCCCAGTGAGAGTTGAACACTCTGGTATAGCTAAACAAACAAACAAACAAACAAGGCACCTCAATAGAATTTGATGGGCAAACTAGGCTTCTATTCTTTGGAAACATTCACTGGTCTTTCCTATAACTTCAAGGTAACTCTGGAACTTACAACTTCTGATTGTTGATGTTCAAAAGAGTCAGAGGTAGGCAGAATATCTTCAATCTAATAACATGTTTTAACTGCCTTAGAACTTTTCCAGGATACTTAATATGGAGCTACTAAACCATCACAAGTACCAGAGCTATGCAGATAACCCTGGGCTAAAATGAAATATGTTCATGGTCAACCACAATAGATAAAGGGAAATTGTTCTTGACTTTTTTGAGCAATGCCAGTGTAAAAAGAAAGATGGTCGAATTTTCAATCCTCTACTATACACATGCTGCCAGAACATTCAGTCCCACCCTGTATAGTCCTTGATTGGTGATTGGGTCCCTGGGATCTCTGAGGGTACTAGTTAGTAATAGGAGGAAAGGACCTCGGCCTTGTGAAGATTTTGTGCCCCAGTGTAGGGGAATGCCAGGGCCAATAAATGGGAGAGGGTGGGGTGGCAGGCATGGAGAGTGGGGAGGCAAAGGGGGTTTGTTCTTGTTGTTTTCGTTTGTTTGTTTGTTTTTTGGAGAGGAACCTGGGAAAGGAAAAATTTACATGTAAATAAAGAAAATAGCTAATAAAAAAAAGGAAAAAAAATTTAAAAAATAAAATAAAATAAAATTAAAAAAAAGAAAAATGGACTGGCTCAATCAATCGCATAGTTGTATTGACCCAAAATCAAAGTCAATTGTTTATCATATCTAAGTTGGGTTGTACTATATAATATTCATGGTTAGAATCACCTTATTTGCTTCTCTGTAGTCCACAGTCATTCTCGATGTTCCATATGACATCTGTACTAGCCACAAAGGGGAAAAGTTATAGTGACCCTCTAATACTCAAATTATACCAGCTGCTTTAGTGGAAATAAGTTCCCCATGCCCCACAGTAGCCTGCATTGAAGTACTTAACCCACTCCTTTTGGAGCTTGAATCACTTGTTGGAGAGGTGCTGCCTGGCCTTTTATCACTGCCTTAACAGCTCCAACTTGGAATCCAAATCCATGGGAGATCATTTGGAAGGTTGCCAGTAATTGCAAGATATCTATTCTTAGGATATATTTAGTCATTGGAGAAAAAAAAAAAAACCACTGTATATTGTTGGAAGCCATATGTCCAATACCCAAAGTCACAATTACAAGCTTGACCTTAATTTTGCATCTTCCATAGCTATCTATGTAGGCAGCCAGCCCAAGAAACACAGCTGGTTTCTCATAGACTGTAGTAGTGTCAGCATTAAGATCACCATGGGCCAACACTCTGTACATTTGAAAGTAACTAATGTATGGTCAATATAACATCTGACTTATATTTCTCTTAGTACCTCCTAGTTGGGTACCTCAAACCTAATTCTGACCCCAAAGGGTGACATCATATGATATAAGGATCAGAAAACCCTGGAAATAAATACTGTACTGCTGCTGCCTGAACTTCATATCTAAGGTTCTGGGGAACCTCTGAGTGGGTTTCATCTGGTTCCACAAGGCTAATAGCATTTTATCTGGCTGTCAATTTGTATTTATTCTTCATATCCATCCAAATACAATGAGATCAATATACATCTGAGTATATGAAGCACATTGTACTTCTAAATTTGTTTCAGAATGATTTATCTTGTTCTATATTATCCTTGGAGACAATATATGTGCCTTCCATTTCACTCCCCTTTTTCTTGCCCACTATAACACTATAATAACTGAGGCTGATTTCTGTGTTTAGACTTTAATGCCCAATGAAATGTCTAAAATGCTCCTCACAGAGCAGTGACTAATATCAAACCATTCTAGTATTAGAATGCTCTCCATTGGGCCAATAGTGTGCATCAAGCATGATCTGACACATTCCCAACTCTAGGACTATTCCATTTACATTCTGTCTTGGGCAACTCACCAGTACTGGCCCATACTAGAAAATCTCCAGCTGTTACAGCTCATTAGCAAATGTTCCTTCTAATTCTGTGACCTCGGGGCATGCAAGCTCTGCCTTAGAAAAGGATGAGTGATGACAGAGGCCAACTTCTCCTTGTCATTCAGTGTTAAGGAGATCCTCACTGACTCTTCATCTCAGAGGTACATCAACAGAACAGAGATTGCCTCCTCTAGATTCTGTTCTGCTTTTCCAGATCTCAAAGCTTAGTCATTATATAGGAAGTAAAGAACATAGGCTTTTTGGCCGTTCTCTCTTCTTGGGTCTGACCATCAGGTCAGAAGCTGATTTACTACTGTCTTTTGCTGAATAAATGGATGACCGTGCAGCAGCATCTGAGGTACTTTCTCTACCTCACTTCACATTTGTTTGAAGGGATTGTGTTTAAATTCCTAATCCAATAGTTAGTTTTCAGGTTTTCCTTCAGAATTTACAGCCCATAAACATTGGTTTCCACAGAGCATCTTCATTCCTGGTTTTCAGTGTATTCAAGAATAGCCTGCCCATCTTCCCCATTTTATTTTTATTCTTTTTTATAAAGCACCTGACAGGAACCACAAAACCTTTATCAATGACCATCACACCTTTCTCCTTGGGCCCAAGAGGGGAAATGACACAGGATATTACTTGCTATGTTTGGGGAAAGTCTACTCCATGTCTCCCTCAAAAATTGGAAGTGATGAGAAACTTTTCACTGTGCTCCATCTTGCCAATACGTAACACTGGTAAGTCAAAGTTTGGAAACAAGTGACATAGTATCTAAAAGGGGCTAAAAATTTAAGATTATCAAGGTATCTGGAAAATTCAAAATGCTTTATTTCCAGTGAGAAATACTATGTTCTTTATCTTAATAGTATTTTATAGAGAATCACAAAAAAATGTAGCTTCTTGCCAGAAATTGCTACATTATCCATTAACAAAACAGTCAGTTCATAGTTTCTACCAGGATTCTGAGAGTAAGTAACTTTGGATATTCATACTGGTGCCATATTGTCCAGTGTTAACCTGGCACTATGACTTGTTTTCTCTTAACAGGTATGTGCTTCCAAGGTAGGTTGAAAAACCCTGTAAACACTCCTCCATACTATATCTAGTGTTTTAACTAAACTGAGAATTCACAACAGAGCAGTGGCTGAGAAACACTTAAAGATATGTTCAAAGTCCTTAGTGATCAGAGAAATGGAAAAGAAATAACCCTGAGATTCCACCTTACACCAATCAGAATGGCTGATCAAAACCTCAGGTGACAACACATGTTGGCAAGGATGTGGAGAAAGAAGAACACTCCTCCTCCATTGTTGGTGGAATTGCAAACAGGTACAAACACTCTTGAAATCAGTCTGGCGGTTCCTCAGAAAATTGGAAATAGATCTACCTGAAGACCCAGCAATACCACTCTTCAGACTATACCCAAAAGATGCTCCACCATGCCACAGGGGCACGTGTTCCACTATGTTCATGGTGGCCTTATTTATGATAGACAGAAGCTGGAAACAACCCAGATGTTCCATGACAGAAGAATGAATACAGAAAATGTGGTTCATTTACACTATGGAATATTATCCAGCTATTAAGAGCGAGGAGATCCTGAGTTTTGCAGGCAAATGGATGGAAGTAGAAAATATCTTTCTGAGTGAAATGACTCTAACCCAAAAGTACATGCAAAATATGGACTCACTAATAAGTGGATATTAGACAAAAAAGTACAGAATACCCAAGATACAGCCCACAGAACTCAGAAAGATCAACAAGCTGAAAAGCCCAAGTGAGGACACCTCAGTCTCACTTGGGAGAGAGAAGAAAGCAATCTCAAGCAAAGACAGAGGGAGGGACCTAGGAAGGAAAGTGGATGGGGTTGGGGAGGTCATAGAAGTCAAGAACACATACTGATTTTCATACAGAACCTGAAAGGCACAGGGTAACCAAAGAAATTATTTTTCCAGTATGTTGCGAAAAAGTTTATTGCACTAAACTGTTTATTTTTTATTAGATATTTTCTTTGTTTACATGTCTTTATTTTAGTTTCCCCTCTGAAATAAAGAAAAAAAAAAAAAAACCCTGTTCCCTACCCCCTCCCCCTACTCACCAACCCACTGTCTCCTGCCTCCTGGCCCTACACTGGGGCATAGAACTTAAGTAAATAGAATAATGCCATTCCAAACTTCAATATATCCTAAGTGGGAAGCCTTCCTCAAACTTCTTACCCTCAGGTCTTAGGTTGATTTGTGGAAGAGAACGACTTTAAGAGCCCGAGCAGATGGGTGACACCAAAATATTGTTTTCTGGAGACAACAGTACTGACACACACAGGAACTCGCAGAGACTGTGGGAGTATGCATAAACCCTGAACAGGTCCAATCGAGATAGGATTTTGGCACCGAGAGGGGAAGTAGACTTGTTCCCATCTCTAATCAAGAACCAATCTGCAGTTGATAAGCAGATGCAAAAGTAAAGTTGGTTTCATTCAGACAGGAACAATTACAGATCACTGTTTTTGACTGTGGGATGGTGACTCCATCCCTCCACTTGACGCCCTGTCTTTTTCTAATTCCCTCTCCCCACTGTAGGGCATTTCATCTAAGGTCCTTCCTATTGAGTCCTGAGAGTCTCTCACCTCCCAGGTTTCTGATACACCTACTAGCTCCAGAGATTGCCTGTTTTGATTCTTCTGGCCCTCAGGGCTTCAGTCTTGCCATTCCCCCAAGCACTCCCCAGGCCCCAACACAATGCCTGCTCACATTTCCTGGTTCTCCTTCTGGTTACCTTTCCCAACGAGATCCCTCCTTCCCTCTGGCCATACAGTGATTGCTTTCTTCTCCCTCCCAAGTGGGACAGAAGCATCCTTACTTGGGACCTTCAGCTTGTTAAACTTCTTGAGTTCTGTGGATTGTATCCTGAGAATTTTGTAACTTTTTGGCTAATATACATTTATTAGTGAGTGCATACTATGCATATGCATTTGGGTCTGAGTTACCTCACTCAAGATGATATTTTCTAGTTCCATCCATTTGCTTTTAAAACTCAAAAAATACATGGCAATAGAATTTATTGGGATAATATTTGAATGACTAGATTTATACAATGTACTACTATTATATACAGGATGGTTTACCCACTAAAACTTTTAGGTTCATTTTTTTTTATTTTGAATTAATTTTTAAAAAAGAGATAATAAATATTTGCCCTTAAGGTCATAAGTAATATTTCTTAATCTAATAACTAATAGTTTCCCTGTAAAAAAGGAGCAACCATGATAGCATGATTGTGGAAAGGCAAGTAAAGCAGAATGAACAACTACATAATGTACTCTTGGTTGTCAGTGTGACTCTATTTGGAATCAACTAAAAGTCAAAAATCTTGACACTCCTGTTGAAGATTTTTTTTCCACTTTATCATTTGAGGTGGAAAGACCCAGCCTAAATCTAGGTCACACCTTCTAATGGTAGCAAAAGAAAAGGAAATAATAGGAGCCAGCTTTTGCTTTTTAACTGTTTGCCTAACTTTTCCTGGGAAGTTCATTTATCCTGCTACAGTATCATTCCTTCTCTAGTATTAGAACCTATGTCAGTCCTTGTGATCTGATCAAGGACTCTTGGACTCTTGGCATTTCAATTGTAAAACAGGCATTAGACTAGCTGGACCACAGGCTGTAAGTTAATTTAATAAATGCAACTATTATTCTATCAATTTTGTTGTTCTTAAGAACTCTGGGTGATAAAGTGGCCTTTCTCAAGCATGAAGAAGTGCCTCACTAGTGCCCAAAGGCTTCATTCTCCAAAAAGTGAGGGAAAAAAAAACCTTACAAAAGCAGAATCTGGTCTACCCAGAATCTGGGAGCATTTTGTTATGATGAAACAAGTACTGGTAGACATATAACTCTTTCAACAGAGTAAAATAAATGGATATAGTCATTTAAAAGTTATTTATGATAATTATTGCATATCACTAATTTTCTATTTGTATATATAAATACATGCCTATATCTTTGTCTTAGTAATGATTTTCATTCTTGCACAAAACATTATGACAAAGAAGCAAGTTGGGAAGGGAAGGGTTTATTTGGCTTACATTTTTACATTGTGTTCATCGTCAAAGGAAGTCAGGACTGGAACTCAAGCAGGTCAGGAGGCAAGAGCTGATGCAGAGGACAGAGAAGGAAGTTTTTGGCTTGCTTCCCCTTGCTTGCTCAGCTTGCTTTCTTAAAGAACCCAGGACTACCAGCGCAGGGATTGTTCCACCCACCAGGGGACCTCACCCCTTTATCATCAATGGAGAAACATACCTTATTGCTGGATCTTTTGGAGACATTCATACCCTCAAGGGAGGCTCCTTTCCCTGTGATAACTCCAGCTTGTGTCTAGTTGACACACAAAACCAGCCAGTACAACTGACCCCTTGCCAGCTTGACACACAAACACATCACTATTAAGCCTCAATCTTACATTCTTATTCATCCCCAAGATCTAAACTTTAAAAGTCCCACAATCTTTACAAATTCTTACATATTAAAATTTCAACCCCTTTGAAATATCCGATCTCTTTTAAAATTTAAAGTCTTTTTATAATTCAAAGTCTTTTAAATGTGAGCTCTACCAAAATACTTTCTTAATTCAAGAGGAAACAATATCAGGGCACAGTCATAATTAAAATCAAAATCAAACTCTAACTGTCCAATGGCTGGGACACTCCTCCAGCTCTGCCCTCTGTAGCAGTCTAGGTTCAGGCTGATCCCCTCCACTGCCACTGCTGTTCTTGGTGATCATCCCATTGTACTGAGATCGATCTCTAGTGCTGTCTTCCACTGCAACTAGGCTTCATCAATAGCCTATCTTAAGCTCTCTTCATGGTACCAAGCCTCAACTCATTTGCATGACCCCTTCAGTCCTGAGCCATCAATTGTAATTGAGACTGCACCTTCACTAATGCCCTTCCATGCCATCTCACATTGCTGACCCTCAGCTGCTGTTCATGACCCATGCATGACTTCAAAACCAGGACCACCTGGGTGACTGTTATACATTACTGTCCAGCTGCAGCACGAGGTAGAACCTTGGCTATCTCTGGAACACAGCTTCTTTGTGCTCTCAGAAAATACTTCCTAGAAGATGTCACCTCAATGATGCTAGTCTCTTCTTAATAACTACTAATTTCTTAGTTCCAGATAACTAGCATCAATGGTCCCAGTAATGCAAAGGCTTCAATTTAGTAGTTCTGGTATCTTGTTAATCACAGCTGATTTTTCAACCCTAGCTAACCAAAACCACACAATCTTTACAATCAAAACAGCAACAGCCTTGATAAAAGTCTTTATTTTTATAGGCAAGTTTACTGTAGCTGTCTTCAGACTCACCAGAAGAGGGCATCAGATTTCATTACAGATACTCGTGAGCCACCTTGTGGTTGCTGGTATTTGAACTCAGGACCTTTGGAAAGCTGCCATTTCTCTAAGAGTCTTTAATTTTCACTCTGAAATTTCACAAGCCAGGCCTCCATCTTCTGTACTGTTCTCAACATTAACTTCCAAGCTCCTACAGAACATCCCTTAATATCTCTTAATATCCCAATGGTTCTTTTAGACCAAAGTTCTGAAGTACCTCCACAGTCCTCCATAAAACATGGTCAGGTTGTCACAGGAATACCCCACTATTCTGGTACCAATTTGTCTTAATCAGGGTTTCTTTTCCTGCACAAAACATCATGACCAAGAAAGAAGTTGGCAAGGAAAAGGTTTATTCAGCTTACAGTTCCACACTGCTGTGTATCATCAAAGGAAGTCAGGACTGGAACTCAAGCATGCATATCCTCAAGCGAGTCTCCTTTCTCGGTGATAACTCCAGTTCATGTCAAGGTGACACACACAACCAGGTAGTACAATATTTTTCTGGTGTCTTGCTTGCTATATGTTTTCTTTACACAATGTTTATGTAGCTCCTGTTGACTTCAGAAATGCCATTTTATTTTATCAGCACCTCATCAGTATGCCTACTACCATATCTGACATAAATGCATAGAACCAAACACACAAAATTAAAACTTAAATTTTGTCAAATTTTTAAACTAAGAAGCAGTTATTACTGTAAAGAGATAATAGAAACTGAGAGAACCTGCAAGAATGTCAGTTGGACATACCACCAGGAATAGGTTCCATTTCCTCATTTTCTTCTTCTATATTACATCTTCAGAATTTTTGCTTGTTCTGTATGATATGGAAATATTTTTACTTTAAATGCATGTGAATTTACTTTAAATTCACATAAATTAATAGATTAAGGTTCACTTATAAGAGCTTAAAAGAAGAAAGGACTAAGAAAGAAGAATTCTGCCGGGCAGTGGTGGCGCACACCTTTAATCCCAGCACTTGGGAGGCAGAGGCAGGCGGATTTCTGAGTTCGAGGCCAGCCTGGTCTACAAGATGAGTTCCAGTACAGCCAGGGCTACACAGAGAAACCCTGTCTCAAAAAACCAAAAAAAGAATGAAGAATTCCGAGGTTTTCACAATTAAAAGAATAAAACAGAGGAGAAAATACTGTACAAGGAACATTGCTTAATATTTTTGCAGAAAATGTATTTAACAAAATGCTTATTAATGTTAGAGAGAAACCAAAATTAGATGTAGACTCAAACTTATACAAAACCTGAAGCTTAAATTGTTCAATAATTTTGAGTAATGTTGACAGACTGATAATTTCAAAATCATACTTACACAAATATAACTATTTATATCACATTTTTAAAAGTTCATATTAGAATAATTTAGAAGAAAGTTAAGTAATATTCTAAGAATCTCACAATGAAGATTTAAAACTATACTTAAAAGGATTAAAAACTTCATTTCTCAATAAAAACATACCGTGGTCTTCAGTAATGTGAAATTTATTAGAAATAATGAAATGTATATATATATATATCCTGAATATAATCATTATTTTGAATTTTCACTTCCTTAGACTAAAAAATATCTCTAGGATTACCAGAATGTATTTCATGGTATTTCTGTAATGGGCTTTCCGGAGTTGACTAGATTATATATGTTCTTACACATTCCGTGTATTATTCTCCTTGATGAATTAGTAATTAGTAATTTTAGCATTACTGGAAAGTGGGTAGAAGGATAAAATAGAGCCAAGTTACAGAAAGTATGCCTTTGGCAGTATGATCTAGGTTAATTCTTGCTCTGGGGTCTTACTCTGTTCCCTTTTGTCTGCCAGAAAAATTGTCCACTATATGCTTATACCTCCTTGATGTTCTGGCTGTCAACAGTTCCAGAAAGACAGCCAAATGACCATTTGCTGAACTGTGAAACCAGAATTCAGACTAAATAATTAGCCCGTTAGTTGTTTTAGATTTTATCTGGCCAGAGAGGATAAGAAAAAGAAACCAACATACTTTCCAGACCCCTGTTTTGAAAAATATAGAGATGGCTTAGGACTCATTATTTAGAATACAGTTCTGAGAATTTCTAGGGCAGAATCTCTCAGGTAGTCTCACAGACCTTTAAAGAACCATGCCAAAATTATTATGAAAACATTGTCTGGGGAAGCTTTATTGTAGTTGTCTACTTGAATTTCTTTTGTTACTTTGCTGGAAAGCCAGTTCCTAGTATTTGGGGAATTACGAATTCAAATGGATGCCAGGCAGTGGTGGCACACACCTTTAATCCCAGCATTTGGGAGGCAGAGGCAGGTGGATTTCTGAGTTCGAGGCCAGCCTGGTCTACAGAGTGAGTTCTAGGATAGCAAGGGCTACACAGAGAAACCTTGTCTCGAAAAACCAAACCTATGCGACACAATGAAAGCAGTCCTAAGAGGAAAACTCATAGCTTTAAGTGCGTCCAAAAAGAAACTGGAGAGAGCATACACCAGCAATTTGACAGCACCACTGAAAGCGCTAGAACAAAAAGAAGCAAATTCACCCAAGAGGAGTCAAAGGCAGGAAATAATCAAACTCAGGGCTGAAATCAACCAAATAGAAACAAAAAGAACTATACAAAGAATCAACCAAACCAGGAGCTGGTTCTTTGAGAAAGTCAACAAAATAGATAAACCCTTAGCTAGACTAACAAGGGGACACAGAGATAGTTTATTAATTAA
>JADRCD010217190.1:1996-39530 GCA_019843815.1 Montemys delectorum
TGTGTGTGTGTGTGTGTGTGTGTGTGTGTGTGTGTGTGTGTGTGTGTTTGTATGTGTCTGTGCCTGAGTGTACTGAAGCAGACCACATGCATAGAGGATCCTTCAGGTCAGAAAAAGGCACTGCATTTCTGGAAATAGGAGTCACAGCTGTAAACCACAGTCTGGGTGCTGTGAACTGAACCTAGGTCTTCTCCAAGAACAGTAAGCATTCTTAATCTCTAAGCCCTCTCTCCAGCCTCTCATCCTCTCCTTTCACTTTCTTTCTTTTTCCTTTGAGACTAGTCATGTATAAACCAGGGTGGCCTTGAACTCACAACAAGGCCAAGGACAACCTTGAACTTCTGATTACTCTGCCTCCACCTCCAGAACACTAGGATTAACGGCATGCCCAGTGATGCTCAGTTTTATCTGGTGCTAAGCAATCAAACCCAAGGGCTGCACACATGCAGGTATACTCTACTTTCTGAGCAAATTCTACAGCCTACACTGTAATTATTTATATTTAATGTAAATTTTAAATCATCATTGATTCTTGTTGTATTTTTGCTTTGACATATGTGCCCATCTAACCCTTTGGTTACCACAGCTTTCCACAAAAAATAAAAATAAAAAATAAAAAAATAAAAAAATATTAAAGTAGGCTTTAATTTCAGGACTGGAGATGCAGAAATAAATGGATCTCCATGAATTCAATGACAACTCAATCTACATAGTGAATTCCGAGACACCAGAGCAACATCATAGAGAGTTCATACCTCAAAACAAACAGAAGGTGAATAAATAAAAATATAAAAAATAAATTAAATTACAAAACTCAACAATCGGCAAACCTTGCATTCTCTTGTGGGAATGGTTTTGGTGTTGTTTCGACTGTGGAAGCTGTCGATACAATTCTGGAATTTCTTTCCAATCAAGGCTTCATCTTCCCAGCTGCACTCTGAGTAGGGCAGTCCCATCCACTTACACAGATATTCAGGCTCATTTGAAGGTGCTGGCTTCCGACTGTGAGCTATATCATGAATAAAAAATTATCAAGCAATGTCAAATTCTACGTAGGAGTGATTTTCTTTTTTAATGTATAACCAATGAATAACGTGACAAAACTATAAATAATCTGTAAAACACAAAATACTCATTTTGAACATTTACTAAAAGTAAGACATGCTGCTCACCTGGAAAATCTGTTTGGCCCAGTGTAGATTTACTTGTCTTCACAGCTAAGCAAACACAAAATGAGGCAGACAGTTAGAAACATGCCAAAAAGGCAAAGAAACAGATTGTACAAGCAAGGGGCTAGAGAGATGTCTCAGAGGCTAAGACCCTAACTGCTTTCCTAAAAGACCCAGCCAGGTTCAACTGCCAGCACCCACCCATATGCCAGCCCACAACTGTCTGTTACTCTAGTACCAGGGGATTTGAAGCCTTCTTCCAGCCTCATGAACAAAAAGTATGCACACTAGGCACAGATATACATGAAGGCAAAACAGCCATACACATAAAAAGGTAGTTTAAAATTTTTCTTGCAAGTATGTGCTCATTCATCTTGCGTTCACAAAGAAGCTTGTTCTACACTGGCTGCCGGACCTCATCCTACTATTCTGTTACCTTTCGGGTAAAAGGTCACTGAATGTATACACAGAAGCCCTCTAATTCTCTCCTGAGGCCACCTTAATCAGACAAGTTCTGCCAACTTGGACAATTTCACTGATACCAGCCAGCCCCCACCCCGAAATACAAGAATCAAATACAAGATTAGTATTCCTTGTCAATCATCTATTTCTTCCCCAACAATACACAGACCTAGAGACTCCAGCTGAACAAATGTTGCAGCCCTCAAATAATGCTTGTCTCTTAGATGACAATGAAGTTATCACCCTAAGCATTTGATATCAACTCGAAAAAATGCAGTTCTTCAATTGGTCCTTTCATTTCAATGAATGGGACTCATATTCTCTTAAGAAACCTTGGAACCAACATCCTTGACATTCCTGTCTCCTCTCATCCCCTACACTCAAACCTACAAGCAATAATTATTAGTTCTCCCTTCAAAATAAATGTAGGCCTTTGTTTAGTCTCAAAAAGTAAAACTGCAAAACTCATTTTATAAATTTATATTATCCTAAAGCCAAAGGTCATTTTCTCCAAGTTTTCATAGGATTAAAGGAAGTTTTCATGGACTTACCTATTACTCGTTCTACTATCTGATACTGTTTATTCAACTCTGATGCCAGCTCCTGTTGGCAATTGAAATATTCAACATCTTCAGGAGAAACTTTTCCTAACCTAGACAGAAGACCAAAAACAGCATATACCAGTTAAAATTTGGAGATCTATACATATATGTATGAGAGAAAATGTTCTAAGTACAAATATAAATTATAGATGAGTCCATGTGTCTATCTCTTTGGTAATATTCACTAGTAACAGGTCTGTGGTTTAAAAACCAACAAAAACATTTCTGCAAATTGTATTAAAACTAAGAATAATTTTAAGCATATCATAATTCAGAGGGTTCTAGATTATTAAATTTCACATAAGTCACGCATTCTAACCAAAGAAAATAACAAAATGTTCTTGAGATTGGCTCTATATATGTCTATCTAAATTCAAGTCATTGATTCATTTACAGTTACTCTCTGCCTCACCTGGCCCATCTACAAATCAGTTAAAAAAGGAGAAGAAAAAGGAAAAGAAAAAGAAGAAACTCAAAATCTTATTGTCAAGATCAAATATACTGAAGAAAGAAAATATAGCAAATGTTCAGTGAGCCAGCTAGTCTTATTAAATCTGAAATTTTAGTAGCAATATATGAAGACATCTCCATTTAGAAAACAGAAACATAGAGTGCTCAGTGCTCCTTGATCAGACTGATCAAGGCAAAAACTGAAATCCTAGAGAGCTGTATTCTCCACACATTTAAAACCTCCACTCCCTTCAATTGGAAACACTACTTTACTCTGTAGCAGGCGACATACCACTGCTTGATCTCATCCTCTTTCTTCTTGAAATTCTCCAGTTTTTTTAGGCCCTTCACTTTCTGTTGTTGTAAGGATTCTTCACTCTCCCACGTGCTATGAATATAAGACCAGCCCTTCCACTTGATAAGGTATTGGATTTCACCTTCCTCCCTCTCCGTGTCAAAGTCACAGCTAGGATCTCCATTAGCTTCAACAGCATACACAGTGGTAGATGCTCCAGTGGCTGCAAAAGGATTCAGATCAGCTTTAAAGAAACTGTAAGAAACCAGGCAATAAAAGATTCCCAATTATGCAACTGCCAAGAAGAGTCTCTTCTTCAATAAACCAAGTGTCTTGACTTACAATAAGCAGTCAACTTATTGTACAATTATCCTTATTACAATTAGTCAATTACAACACAGGATGGACTCAGTCCTCTCCAATATCCTGAAAATAATATTAATTACCTTAAAGCATGTGCAAACTTGCAGGTGGTACCATACAAGTCCTCTATCCAAACACCAAACATTGAAACAGCAACACCTTCCCTTTTTTTTTTAGTCCTAACTGCCACAAAAAGCAGATCTCTTCCTCCAAGAATAGAGAATGAAATCAAAATACCCTGTCCTGACCCTCCCAAAGCTGGTAACTATCTTACCCTCAAATAACCAAACTGGGACATGGTTAATTGGGCAAGGCACCAGGTTTCTAGTTACCACTACACAGATTCGAGACTGCATTTCAAAAACCAAAGGGGTAGGGCAGGAAAAGGATGGTTTTGCTTGGTTTCATCTTTTGCAGTGAGGACTGGAGCTAGGCAAGAGCTGTCAATGACCTATATGCCCAGCCCTCCTTGTGAAAAGGGTATTTTAGAACAACTTAAGAAATATCTCATATGGAGTTTTTAAAAACCTCACTGTGACCCAAACACGTCTGTGATGAACCTGGTATTCTCACAAGGTGATTCAAACCCGACTACATAACACACATCTGCTCCACGTTAATGACTAAGTGCTGATGCTTTATCATCTGCATTATGTACTATGTGACTAGGTTAAATTAAAACAAAACATCCTTTTGTCTTTAGCTCTGAAATAAGTCAGGAAATTTCTACAATTCAAAATACGAGTGTGGACTAAATTGAGCACGTTAAAAAATATGTAAAACATTGGATTTTTGAATCTATATACATATATACATACATAAATTTGTGGGCTCCAGTTGCAACCAGTTGGTACAGTGCTTGGCAAGCATCACCAAGGCCTGACTCAACTCCCCTAGCACCATGTATATTGAAAATGTTGGTGCACAACTATAATCCCACAACTTGGGAGGTAGAGACAGGAAGATTAGGAGTTCAAGGTCATCCTTGTCTATATATCAAGTTAGAGGCCAGCCAAGGCTACCAGAGACCCTGTCTCAAAAATCCAAAGTGAGTAATTTGCTCCCCAAAGACACAAACCTCCTTTCTTTCCCAGTCTTGAATCTAAGACCTTTTCAATAGTTTCACTATTATCTTGCTGTTCATCAACTCCTTCTCCAGTCATTTCAATGAGATCATCTGAATCAGTCTCAAAGTCATCATCTTCTTTGTAACTGTGTGAGAAATAATGCTGCATGAGTAAGAGACTGCACCTTCAGAGCGAAGCATCTCTACAGAGTAGCACTGCAATAGGAACCACACACTTTGACTCCAACAAGTTATTTACAGATTTGAGTCAGTGGACTCAATGCCTATTTGCACCCCATTTCAAGCCCTGATGCATGCCCACAGATAAACTCAAGAGTAGCTCACACTATATGTATAAGCAAGATACAGGAAATGACAAAAATAATCTTTACTTAGTATTGAGTAATTATTATGTTAATTATGACAAAAAAGAAAATTCATAACAAAAGGAAAATTGCTATTATTTCAGACAAAAGGAAAATATTCCTTAAGATCAAATGTTTCAATCATATAATTTTATCTCCCAATAACAAGAAAATGAGTTTAATTTAAACTTAACCCAAAGAGTTGAGAATTTTCAGTCATGCCTATGAATTATAAATATAAAATGTATTTGGCCATGATGATCCCAGAAATGAAGTCAGAGAAACAGCCTGAGGCTTGTCTAAGCTACACAGTAAATTTCAGGATAGCCTTGACAACATAGTTCCAGACTAGCCTGAACTACATCAAAAACATAAAAGGAAAGCAAACAAACAAACAAACAAAAAAACCTTTACAACACATGAACCATAAATACAAGGAGGCATAGCTCAATAGTATTTGCCTCATATAAGCAAGACCCTGGGTTTAGTCTCCAACGCAACAAAATAATTATAGAAAAACATAATTCTAGCTATAACACAGGAAGAAAATGAAGTAAGCTAAATATCAGCACATTAAAACCCCAGTCCTACATTTAACTCTCAGTTGGAAACAGTAATGAATATCGCAGTAATGAGTATCTCTAGGGCTCGGTTTCTCAATTCTACGTAGGCCTAAAGAAACATGCATGTGCTCTGAGAGTAAATGTACTTCACATTCTCTAGATTAAACAATTATTGGAATATATCTGTATCTTTTTTCATCATCAATTAATGCCTTATACTCTGTTACTAAAGTTTAATATTATGATTATATTCAAGTATCAAAAGATACAATGAGACTCAAGAGTACTTGAGAAGTGAAAAACAATCCAAACATTGTTCCGCAAACATTAGAAAGATAGTCAGTAGGAAAGGCTATAACCCTGAGGCTGCTGGAAATGAGCTGGGGTTACTGTCCCTCTCCACTGGACTCAACACCATTTTTTCCCCAAGGATGGTTTGATTCTGAAAGCAGCTTTGGCTTACGTTATTTTTGGTTTTTTGAGACAGGGTCTCACTGTGTAGCTCTGGCCTTTCTGGAACAAGCTATATATATAGACCAGGCTAGCATCAAACTCACAGAGATCCACCTGCCTCTGCCTCCTAAGTGCTGAGATCTAAGGTGTGCGCCACCCTCAGGCTGATATTCTTACCTGTCCATCACATCATCTGAAACTTGAAAGAACCAAGTTCTAAACATCTGCATCATCACCATCAATGAGGAACTTCCAAGGCACAACTGACCTCACATTTTTAGCAGCTCTTCGTCGAGTCTGCCTTTTGGGAGCGTCATCATCATCGTCATCATCATCTGAAGACTCTTGTTTTTTCCTCTTTCCACGCTGAATCTTAGGTTGCTTTTTAACTTGAGGTTTGGGCACTGTTCTAAAAACAAAAAACAAAAAAAAAAAAAACAAAGGGTAAGAAAATGGCAAAGCTTTTTACTCTCTCACTTGGTAACTACTTCAAGTCTACATGATGACATCCCCCAGAGCAATGGCACATACAAATAATTTACTAAACAGAACCAAGCATGGGATCAGACCTGGCATCTTAGAACTCATGAGGTGATCATAATTATGAGTTCAAAGTAAACCTACACTACATAATACTCTCAGAAAAGCAAGGAGGTGGGGGAAGATACAATCACAGTGATGTGCTTCTCCTACCTAACAAACCCTGAAACACAATCCAGGACACAGTAAATAATGGGTACTGATCCAGCAAGACACTCTAATCTTGAGAGGTTAAACTCAGAGGGGAAGAAAACACAGGCTTTCCCTGGAGAGGGACTAGACCAAAGGTTGGCAAATTTTTCTGTAAATGGCTAGAGAGGAAATATCTTAGATTTTGTTAGCCAAACAACAAATCTGGGCCACTATATAAGTACTTATGCAAATAGAAGCCATATATTTATAACAACATTTTTATGGACAAAATTAAGAAGACACAGTATGCTTTGGTGATATGACTAATATAAGAATAGAATTCTTCTGGTGAGAATGTTTCACATAATTAGGATTCAAATTTAGTACTATTATCAAAGTATCAATGATAACTGTACATCTACAAAAACTATTAGCCTTCAGGTCATTTAAAAAGTAGGTTTTGGGTGTGATTTGACCCTACCCGACTCAGTACTGAAAGAAAGACTGGGGACATGGTTTATCTGTAAAGTGTTGCCATGGGCTGGAGAGATGGCTCAGCGGGTAAGAGCACCAACTGCTCTTCTGAAGGTCCTGAGTTCAAATACCAGCAACCACATGGTGACTCGCAACCACCTATAATGAGATCTGACCCCCTCTTCTGGTGCGTTTAAAGACAGCTACAGTGTACTTATTTATATAATATAATAAATAAATCTTTGGGCAGAAGCGAGTGGGGCCAACCAGACTGAGCGGGGCAGACCAGAGTGAGCAGAGGCCCTAAAAAGTCAATTCCCAAGAACCAGATGAAGGCTCACAATTATCTGTACAGCTACAGTGTGTACTCATATACATAAAATAAATAAATAAATCTTTACAAAAAAAATTAAAAAAGTGCTACATACAAGCATGAAGACCTGAGTTCAATTCCCACAATCTACAGAAAAAGCCAGGCACAGTGGGATGCACTTATAATCCTAGCATCAGGAGGCAGTAGACAGTAGGACACTTGGGGCTAGGTTGGGGCCAGGATGGGGCTGGGCTGAACTAATCACTGAGCCAGGTTCCAGGGAGAGATCCTGTCTCAAAAAAGAAGAGGGATAGCTCCTGAGTTGACCACTGGCCAGTCAATATACACATGTACCACACACATTCACATGCACCTATGCACACAAATAATGCCCCGACAGCAGACAGACAAGACAGACAGACAGACAGACAGACACACACACATACACACATCAAAAAAAAAAAAAAAAAGGGAAGAAGTTGAATTTTCTTGGAGTCTTGACTTTAAGGCTAGCAAGATCTATATGGATTGCTCCAAGAAGGCCAGAGCCTTGTCTCAAAAAAACAAATTATGGGGCTGGCAAGATGGCTCAACAGGTAAAAGCACAGACTGTTCTTCCGAAGGTCCTGAGTTCAAATCGCAGCAACCACATGGTGGCTCACAACCATCTGTAACTAGATCTGACGCCCTCTTCTGGAGTGTCTGAAGACAAGCTACAGTGTACTTACATGTAATAAATAAATAAATAAATCTTTAAAAAAGTGGGGGCGGAGGGCTGGAGAGATGGCTCAGAGGTTAAGAGTACTGACTGCTCTTCCAAAGGTCCTGAGTTCAAATCCCAGGAACCACATGGCAGCTCAAAACCACCCTTAATGAGAGCTGACGCCCCCTTCTGGTGTGTCTGAAGACAGCCACAATGTACTTGGATATAATAAATAAATCTTGAAAAAAACAAAACAAAACAAAACAAATTGCAACATAAGCCAGTGTGCTGGGCAGTGATGGCTTACACCTTTAATCCCAGCACTTGGGAGGCAGAGGCAGGCGGATTTCTGGTTCCAGACCAGCCTGGTTTACATAGTGAGTTCCAGGAAAGAAACCCTGCCTTAAAAAGGCAAAAAAGTAAATAAGTAAAATAAGCAAAGAGGGCTGGAGAGATGGCTCAGAGATTCAGAGCACTGGCTGCTCTTCCAGGGGTCCTGAGTTCAATTTCTAGCAACCAAATGGTGGCTGACAACCATCCATAAATGAGATCTGATGCCCTCTTCTGGCCTGCAGGCATACATGCAGATAGAACACTATATACATAATAAATAAATAGGGCTGGAGAGATGGCTCAGTGGTTAAGAGCACTGATTGTTCTTCTAAAGGTCCTGAGTTCAAATCCCAGCAACCACATGGTTGTTTATAACCATCCATAATGAGATCTGACACACACTTCTGGGGTGTCTGAAAACAGCTACAGTGTACTTACACCTAATAAATAAATCTTTAATAAATAAATAAATAAATAAATCTTTAAAAAAAAAAAAAGAACAAGCAAAGGTTTAGTTCTCTTCAAAAGAATTTATAACCTGGCCACACCACAGCAGGAAGTTTTTTTTTTTTTTTTTTTTTAAGCAGAAGATATAGTTGCATATATCACACACCCTAGACTGCCATGAAAAAACAAAAAAGCAAAGATAGACTATCAGAGAATATGATCAGAGCCCATAATACTCATATATGACAATAATGCAATGAAGAAATCCATTAGTTTGTATAATTAATATATGCTAACAATAATATATGAAGTATGTCCAGTCAGAACTGCATCCATGCACTCGAAAGTGATCTCAGTATTTAGACACTTGGTAAAGCTTCAGGCTGGCACAAAGAAAGCAGACATGCAAATCCTGAACAGGACAAATAGTCTTGACTGGGGCTCTGGCTCCAGTGCACGTCCTCCTTCACACGTAACCCACAGTGAGTTCAGCTAGAAGCAGAAACTGGGCAGGCAAGCAGCGTACCTTCTAGGGATGGGTCTTCTAGCTTTTACTTTCTTTTGTTCTGCCTCACTCTCTGCACTGGTTCCCTGTTCCTGTTCGTCTTCTGAGGGGTCCTGTTTCCATTTTTCTCTGTGATCAAAAGCAAAGCAAAATAATTTTTTTCTATAAGAATTCTTAACCTAAACAATCTCAAAAGACAAATTCCAAGATCATTTTCTGAAACAGAGTATGGGTACTTTAGATACTATACTGTAAGTTATATTTAAGCTCAACTTAAATTAGGGTTTTTGTTATTCTTTCTGAATTACATACCATCTATTCCTAGTTTAACTCTGTGAGCAAATATAAATGGAGATAATAAGTATAATTTTCAAGCCACCTTTCTAGGAGAGAAAAATGCTATTACCCATTCTATTTTGTTCATGACTCTAGCACTGACAAGCCAAAGTCCACAGTAAGTTTTACACCAAAGGTCCCCAAGCTTCGGCAAGCATCAGAACTAGCAAAAGAGTTTGTTTCTGACTCAAAACTTTCAATCATAAAAGCTCTGAACTCTAACAAATTAACACATGATGCTGATATTGGGTATAAACGTATTTTAAAATGGGGGGGAGGGGACAACAGCCCCCAACACTGGTGTTTGTAGCCTAGGCAAATCGTCTTCCTGTAGGCTCCACCACCAACCTTGATGAAGTGCTTTCATTTAAGTCATAGAATATTACTCAGGAAAAGCCCCTGAATTTATTTTTCTGTGTTGAATGTACCACCCGACTAAATAATCTGTTCTGTTTAAGACTTAGTTTTTAGTTATTAGTTGATACAGGAGGTATTCTTTGTTCCTTGAGATCTTACAAGGCTTAAAAGAGCCATAACCTATAGGTGTTCTTTTATCTCTAAAACCTTTAGTTTTTTAAAGGCTAACCAGGACACCACAGGGAGGGACCTAGCTCATTTCTCACCTGTAGTAAATAAAGTATGGGATAGCTACTGGGCATGAAAAACCTAGGAAAAATCTGGCAGTCATATGCTTGAGGTTTCTCCATAAACAAAACAATTTCCACTGTACCCATGGGTTCCCTTTACAGAGGTCATCACAAAAATGCTTGTTGCAGAACTGCCAAGTCAAATTAATTTTCTTCATAGGACAAGAAAAATAGTGCTGGCTTGCTCCCAAAAGGGGTTGATCTGTAGCTTCCTGGGGCCCTTCCTAACAGCTGTAAGAGTTACTGATTAGTTACTACAACAAATAAGTCTGCTCCTGCTGAATTAGTCAGAGTTGGGAGAGAAGAATCTGTTTACCCTTTCATGAGATGGAAATGCACAATGTACGTTCATGTGCACTGTGTGTCACTGAGTCCCTGCACAAAGCTGGATAGAAACCCGGTAAATAAAAACGGCCTTACGTTAACTAATGAAAGAGCGCTGTTTTCAGTCAGCTATGTTGGGTACTTTTGGATGGAGACTGGTTTAGTAAGCCCTGTTACTGGTTTCTACCTATCAGTCTTTCTGTAAACCAAAGACTTCCTTGTATCTACCCATACTCTGGTTATCTAGCTTCTTCTGCTTACTCAAGGTATAGTATAAAACTTCGCTAAGAATATAAAGAAGACAGACATGATGGTATAAAAGAACAAGACAGGACAGGATGAGTTAAAACTAACCTTGAAAAGCAAACAAAGAAGGCATTTAAGTAATAGAAGGTGACTGTTAGGCAGCTGGAACAGTAAGGTGAGGCTAGCACTTGGGAAACTGGCACATGAGGCCCTACTCTCCCTGGGACTTGAACAATTCTTTTACCCTCCAAAGGAACTCAACAGTTATGCAGTAAAAAATGGCCTCACAGAGACCAGTCTCAAAATCATGGGCAATTAAGAACCAAGGGAAAGCCCATGAATGAAAAAAATCCAGAATCATGTAATCTGAACTAGCGCTACCAGTGAGACCCACTACAAAGAATACAGCAAACTAAACTTGCAAAGGAGAAAGTGTGTACTGAAGCCATAGTATTGGCAGTCAAATTAAAAATGTATATACACTACAAGAACCTGGCCTCTTCTAACCAAAGAATGAAAAGGGGAAAAAAATTGTATCAATTCAACTAGTCTAAAGCCCAGTGAGCTGATGTTCCTGGGAGAGACTAAGCTGCTTGCTTGTTGCAGGCACAGCAAGCCCTCACACCTACTGTTCTCAGTCATAACCTGCAGAAGCCCGTTTAAGACCTAGGAGAAGTTGCAGCCAAGCTTACGGTCCTGGGTGCAGGTATTTGAAATTGACCAGACTATGTTTAAATTTTCAAGAACAAGGAAAAAGAGAATTATTTTATGTGATTTGGTTTTTCTGAAACAGGGACCCACTATACAGTTCTGCCTGGCCTGGAACTCACTGTGTAGACAAAGCTAGCCTTAACTAGCCAAAATATAGCTGTTTCTTTCTGCCTCTGCCTCCAAGAGCTGGGATTATAGTTTGCCACCATACCCATTAAGAGAAAGAAAGATCAGCCATCTGTGGAGATAAGAGTAATCATCAACTTCCCGATAGTCACCCCCACCCCAACACACAGCTCTTGAACGAGTAAACGGGCTCATTTCTTGTAGGAAGCCAACTTAAAAGTAGACTCCCCAGTCACCCAGATACCGCAAGTCACTTTGCAGTAAAAAGGAGTCTTAAGAGGTTGGGCCTGGCTCAGAAGTTAAGAAGACCTGCTGCTCTCCCAGGACCTGAGTGTGGTTCCCAGCACCCACACAGTGGTTCCCAACCATCCCTAACTGTATATGGTTCCAGGAGAGGCACATATTCTCTTCTAAACTCTTAAGGACAGCAGGCATACATGTGTACATACATCATGCATAAAGGCAAAACACCAATACACATTAAAAAAAAAAAAAAACCTTAAAAGATAAAAATAGGGGGGGCTGGTGAGATGGCTCAGTGGGTAAGAGGATTGACTGCTCTTCTGAAGGTCCTGAGTTCGGATCCCAGCAACCACATGGTGGTTCACAACCACCCATAATGAGATCTGACGCCCTCTTCTGGTGCGTCTGAAGACAGCTACAGTGTATTACACCAGAGCAAGCAGGCCAGAGCGACCAGGGCCTTTCTGAGTTCAATTCCCAGCAGCCACATGATGGCTCACGGTCATCTGTACAGCTACAGTGCACTCATACACATAAAATAAATAAATAAATCTTTTAAAAAAAAAAGATAAAAATAGTCAAGAACTTGATTAAAAACTATTTCACGTACCCAAAAGAAACTTGCATTTTGACCTAGCATAAGGCATTAACAGAATTTTTGCCAAATTTTGGGGACTATGGAAAAAACTACCAAAATTAGCTACTGAGACTCCAAAGTAAAGTAAACACACAAGTAGTCTGAATTCTCACCAGTGAGGAACAGTTAACTTTCCATTATTAGAAGAGAGAGGTTGCCAAACATAAATTCAGAGAGCAAGCTGGGAGCAAAAGTCACTTTTAACTATACTGAGCATTGGCCACATGCTCATTATAGTTAATAATGGCTCACAGTAGGCAATGGCTAACTACTGAACATATCTAAGTGCCAAAAAAGAATTCTGTTATCAACGTTAAAAGACTTGGGGTGAAGAAGAAATGGCAGATATCCCCAAGACAGAATACTTTCACTAACAATTCCAATCTAAGACTAATAATGACCCAATTCCATTTTGACACATGTATGACAGATTCCCAACTGAAAACACTGAAAAGGAATAAATAACCATGACCTCTTCCTCCCTATCCTCCTCCTTCCTTTCTCTGTAACACACAGACACATGCAAACACACACACACACACACACCCCTCTGCATGATTATAAATAAAATATTTTAACCTCTGGTTGGAAGGAAGAGTTGGGCCGATACAATACCTGCATAAACACTACTGGGACAAAGAACCTGCAGAAATGCTATTCAACATGCCCAGATTTGGACAACATCTGCACTACATTTTCTTCCTTCAACTTTTTTAAAGATCTGAGTTCCCATCTCAAAAAGAGAAAAAACTGCAGAGACTGTCCAGTTTCTGAAGAGAATGTCACCTTTTGGGTAAGTCTCAATTCTCAAATTCAGATTGCCACACACAGCAGATTCTGTTATACTTGTTATGAGATCAGTTGCCACACATATGCAAACTATGGTGCCTTCAAAACACTGTGATAAATATGGGCATTTCAAAAATATCCCCACAAGGCCATTAGACCTAAACAAAACAACAACAGAAAGCAGTCTCCCAAGCAACGGAAGGGCAAAGAAAGCCTCCTAAAATATCGCAGCCTGCTGTCTCCAAGTCAAAACAGAAAGGAACCTGGGTGTACTCAAGCAAGACAATATTAAATACTGCTCTGCAAAGTTCCTTAGTAATATACGTTTAGTGTTAACAACTTAATTAACTGCAAGCAAAATTTTACTACTGTTTTGGAGATGAAGAAATGGGTTTAAGAAATTCAAATTTGCCTACTAATCACAGAACATGTAACTGAAGACCTTGGTGGAAAGTATTCCTGAATTGATTGATGATACACAAAGTTCTGGATACCTACATTTTTCAAAAAGGATCTACAAAATCAATACAGCTAATGGAACAAACAGTACACCATGGAAATGGGGAGGGGAGTGAGACTGTTACTTAGTAATAATTTTTGATTCACAGAATTTTTCAACTTAAAAACAGTGAACATCTAGGTATAGAGGGACTGTCTTATAACCCTGCCCCTAGGAAAGTGAAGGCAGGAGGCTCAGACTTGTCTATAAAAGTAAGACCTTTGTCTCAAAAAAATAAATAATAAATAAAAGCAATATGTCACATTCTTTTCATCTCATCACCAGGAGGGCCATAAGTTTGAGGCTAGCCTGGCAGTAAAACAAGACCTTGCACCAAAAATAATAAAAATAAAAAATAACCATCCTGAAGCCAGGAGTAAAGGTACACACTTGTAATCCCAGCACGAGGAAAGCAGACAACATCTGCCACAGTTTAAGGCTAGCCTGATCTATATATGAGCTCTAGGCAAGTCCTGTGCTCCTGGCAAGAATGAGACTCTGGGCCTGGAGAGATGATTCAGCAGTTAAGAACACTGTCTAATCTTCCAGAGGTCCCGATTTCAATCCCCATCAACCACATGGTGGCTCACAACCATTTATAATGTGACATGCTGCCTTCTTCTCACATGCAGGTATTATATGCAGATAGATCACTCATATACATAAAATAAATCTTTTTAAAAAAAGAATGTGACTTCTTTAAAAAAATCTTTATATTAATATATATTAATTATATATACATTTATATGTATATATGGATATGTGTGCTGGTATACACCTGTAATTCCAGAATTTGGAAAAGAAGCATAAAGACAAAGAGCTTAAGGTCATCCTCAGCTACACAATAAGATCAATGCTGACTTATGGCACTTAAGACCCTGAGTCAAAATAAAACACTAAGGCCCACGAGATGGTTCAGCAGATAAAGGTGTACCCCTCCAAGCATGATAACCTGAATTCCATCCCCAAACCTACATGAGAGACTGTTCCTTGACCTCCACATGCACACTCACACATATAAATACAGATTTAACAATAAAGGCTTTTTAAATTTAGTTGTAAGAAAATAATTGTCATAATTAATGAGCACAGAACTAAAGCTTTAGTTCACTGGTAGAATGCTTCCCTACAGCATGAGGCTTTCTATTCATTTCTAATGCTGCAAAAAATCATGAACAGAAGAATATAATTTGTTGTAAAATATTTTAACTCTAAGCTCAAAAATTAAAAGCTTCTGGTCGAGCTGGTGAGACAGCTCAGCGGTTAAGAGCACTGACTGCTCTTCCCAAGGTCCTTAGTTCTAATCCCAGCAACCACATGGTGGCTCACAACCACCCATAATCAGATCTGTCGCCCTCTTTTGGAGTATCTGAAGACAGCTACAGTGTGCTTACATATAATAAATAAATCTTTAAAAAAAGAAAAAAAGAAAAAGCTTCTGGTCTACAAACTATAATGAAAACATTATGTATTTCATAATAAAATGGGAATCCACAACAATATGAATCTTATTGTATCAACATGAGATTGGCCAATATAAATCTGTTCCTTACTTAACAAGGATGCAATGTCTACTTTGGTATTTGCTTATTTTAAAAAAAAAAAAAATTAATTGGGCTACCAGCACTTAAGAAGCTGAAGTTGGGCATTTGGGAGGCAGAGGTAGGCAGATTTCTGAGCTCGAGGCCAGCCTGGTCTACAGGGTGAGTTCCAGGACAGCCAAGGCTACACAGAGAAACCCTGTCTTGAAAAAAAAAAAAAAAACCCAAAAAAAGAAGCTGAAGTTGAAGCTCTAAAAAACTTAAACAGAATCTTGAGACATGAGATAGACAGAAAACAAAGATTGTCCCATAAACTCAGACATGTTCAAAACCATCAGATTAGGTCGTTTCCCCATGGAAGACTTACTGTTTTTTCAGCTGCCTCTGGCCTCTTCTTTTCGGACTCCCACTCTCAGACCCGCTACTTGCCTTCAGTGTGGGAGGGGAGAAATGATGAGACTTTAATTCACAGGGAGACTTTAGACGGAATGAAGCCTAAGCACTTGCTAGGTGGAGCCCACTCTTCTTTTGCTTTGAAAAGCAGGGTTTCTTTCTCAAGTCTACATTTCAGAGTCATCTAGAGCAGCAACATCAAATACAAATGCAACTAACTACCCATAAACGCTCTGAACCTTTTATGTCCAACACAGTCAGCCACTCAACACTTGACATGTGCCTACTAGGGATGAGAAATAAATTTAAATTTTACATAATTCTAAGTATAATTTTAAAAGTCAAATGTGCTAGCAGTAACTGTACAAGCCATTGTAGATCTAACAATGCATTAAAAATACCAAATTGAATGAATGTGCCTTAAAGGCACACTGCCTACTGATTTAGTCACCTTAGACTTAATTAATGAGCATCAGCAATCATGAATGAAGAACAGCACTAGGCCAAGGAAGGATTATAGTCACAGACAGAGTGACAGTATTCTCCCTGAAATGAACCAAAATGGCACTATTCCTACTGCTATTTATTAGTCTTGGGTCCTGCTAAGAATGTACTGATGTATAAAACAGGAGGAGTATTCACATGTAACTGGATAAAAGGAACATGGTTCAGTGGTCTGGGTACTATGGGGAGGGGAAGCACAGGCACACCAGCTCAGAAGCCACTCAGAACTCAAAGGAATAAACATGAAAGTGCTGTCGTGAACTTGATTTTCAGAGGACACTTACTAAAACCTGTACCTAACTCCCCAGCATTTGGCTATCAATGCATAGCATCCATCAGAAGAATGTTACATAGCTAAGAATAACAAAATCCTCCTACAGCAGAGAGGGGACATTTCACTGAGACAGGAGTAAGAATAGCATTTCAGAATTTACAAATCTAAGACGGAGAGATTTTACAGAACAATGATATCATCTGGGAAGCATGAAACAAGTGCAACTCTATGGATGTAAGACCCCAATACACAATACTGACTTTAAAAATCTCAAGTCTGGGGGCTGGCAAGATGGCTCAGCGGGTAAGAGCACTGACTGCTCTTCCGAAGGTCCTTAGTTCAAATCCCAGCAACCACATGGTGGCTCATGACTCATAACGAGATCTGATGCTCTCTTCTGGTGCGTCTGAAGTCAGCTACAGTGTATTTATGTATAAAAATAAATAAATCTTAAAACTCCTCTATACCCAACCATAGTATTATTAAAAAAAAAAAAAATCACGAGTCTGGGCACTGGGGATGTATGTAGGTAAGAGATAGGGTGTTTGCTTAGCAAGCTCAAGAATCAAGGGTCTGCCTCATCACTAAAAAAAAAGGTATTCTATCTCTCATAATTAGACCAGAATATTAATATATTGAAACTAATTTTCTACCTCACACCACAACTTACACGAATTAAGAAAAACAAAATACACTTAACACTCTTCCTTTCTCTGGAGTGAATCCAAAACCACTTCCGTGTTCCATACGTTCAGCAAATAAGTTATTCACTTAAGACAAAATACAAGATGTCTAAAGTAAACTTACTACAATGAATTATAGTCAAATTCATGTTTTAATTAAAGGTGTATAACACCATAAATACTGGATTGAAAAATTATTTGGTAAGTAGGTTTACTTAACTTCTTGCTTAACTAATTATCAAATCACAGAAAGGTCCAATCACAGGCACTTTAAACTGCCATGGCTGAAGCTGTCTCTTTACTAGTAAAACACACCTGTCACAGACAGGGTGAGAAAGGGAAATGAAGTATGCTTCCTTGAATACTTCTTTTCTTACCTCTTCCTTAATATTAAATCGTGATGGTTCTTGTCTGCTTCGATTTGACCTCCTAACCCCATAAACATCAGGATATTCTTCCCACATCTGCAAAATAAACAGATTGCACATGAGTCCTTTCTCTTAACTCAACTCAATATTTTCATTATCAGAACATTTCTTCCTTTTTTTTTTTATTGGGAGGGGGCAGGGTTCAAGACAGGGTTTCTCTGTGTAGCCCTGGCTGTCCTGGAACTCACTCTGTAGACCAGGCTGGCCTCGAACTCAGAAATCCACCTGCCTCTGCCTCCCAAATGCTGGGATTGAAGGCTTGCACCACCATAACCCGGCCTAGAACACTTATTTCAAATCAAACAAAATCATGCAAATATCCAAAGGTTTGTTTTGCAACATTTGAGAGAAAGTTAAGTAGTATCCTTTCAAAAGAGTGTTATCCTAATGAAAAAAAGTTTAACAATGCCTTTGCCTCTATTAAATCTATCCAGAACACTGCTAATGTCAGTAAACTAAAGTGCGACATTGATTACTTCCACTAAATATAAAGTACAGAGGAATTCTAAATTTCTGATGCTTACAGTTTCAACTTAGAAACAACAAACAAAAACAAAAAACCCAAGCAGAGGGGCCTCCCGGAATCCATCCCACACGGCAAAGCAGCCAGCTCAGGTTCTACGGAGGAGAGCCTCCTCTGTGTGTGCCCCAGCATAGCTGTTTTAGCCCACTAGCAGCAGTTAGTACTCTGCTTCTCACCGGGGATTTGAAAGTGTAACCCCTAACGGAGGGTCTGCCTGAGGAGTTTAGTTCTTCTACTCTCCTCCTCAGAGGTTACGATGCTTACACATGCTCTGTGCTTGCTTTTTTTTTTTTTTTTAAGATTTATTTATTATTTATTTATTACAAGTACACTGTAGCTGTCTTCAGACACACCAGAAGAGGGCATGAGATCTCATTACCGGTGCTTGTGAGCCACCGTGTGGTTGCTGGGATCCGAACTCATGACCTTCGGAAGAGCAATCGGTGCTCTTACCTGCTGAGCCATCTCACCAGCTCTTTTTTGCCTTTTTTAAACAGGGTTTCTCTGTATAGCCCTGGCTGCACTCTGTAGACCAGGCAGGCCTCGAACTCAGAAATCCACCTGTCTCTGCCTCCCAAGAGCTGGGATTAAAGGCGTGTGCCACCACTGCCCGGTGCTCTGTGCTTTTTAAATGAAATCACAGGAAAGCAAAAGGAAGCTGAATGGACTGTGGCACAATGGTGTGAATACATTTAATCATGTTTAAACATATGGAAGAGATGTTAGAAAACCAACAGTAAGATTATGGTTTTTATTAAAAATAGAAACTGCAGCCAGAAACTCAGCTACAGATGAGAAATTATGTGTATGACTAAGCAGAAAACTTCTGGAGCCTACACTGACTGAGTGGCCAAACTAGACTGATGACTACCCATCCCTCTTCTCCAAAACTCCGCCCAGGCAGACTGGCCAATGGGGCACCTTTGCTATATGTCATACTACTTACACCCCAATCAGCTTGTATTATTTGTCCTTTAGAAGCCAGCAGAAAAAAAGACCGGAGAGCACTCCCTACATGGGTAGTGAACCTTTCCTCCAGTTAGGGAAGGCAGAGGAAGCTACCATGTAAATAAGATGTAAACAGAAAGTAGTGGTTTTTTTTGAATTTCTCACTTAAGGGAATCCCTCTAGTAGGCCCAGCCACATAGAATTAATGTATTTTTTACCTTTTTTAGGACTGGTCACCTTAACAATAAAATGATTTTAATATCCCTGAAGATGCAATCTTATCTTGAAATCCTACACGTTTATATTTGTATATCTATGTATTTACTCAGTGGTGGAGACTACATATGCAAATCTAATCTCAGTAATGCTTTTCTCAAGCCAGGCATAGTTCCATACAACAGCCTGTAAATCCAGCTCCAGTAATTAGAAACGCTCTTCTGGCCTCTTCAAGGACCAGCACACACATATATCTAAATAAATATAAACTATTAAAAGAAAAAAACAGAAGCAGGGGTGTAGTGGTAAATGCCTTTAATCCCAGTACTTGGGCAGCTGAGGCATGTGGATCTCTATGAGTTCAGAGCCAGCCTGGTCTACATATAGTTCCAGGATAGCCAGGGTTATATAGTAAGATACACACAAATACACAGAGCCAGGTATCTTGGCATATGTATTTAATCACAGTACTCTGAAGACAGAGGCAGCTGTGAGTATGAGGTGTCTGGGCTACACACTGTTCCAGGGCAGTCATGGATTTATACGGAGATCCAGTCGCAAATGAATAAATAAGTAAATAAACAAACTCTAATGTAAATTTTCCTAGCCCTAGCCATCAGCATCCTGAAGTCATTCATTTGATGCCCCATAAAAGCCAAATAGCATATGCAGCAGCTTTGCTGAAAACGAAAATAACTGTTCAACCCTAGTGTGCCTCAAGAGCTCTAAATGGCTGACTTTTAACTTCATATAGTCTGAAATTTTTCACCATCACCTACAATTTAATATCATCTAGAATAGGAAAAGTAATGTGACTACAAATTTTCATTTTAGATTGTAGCTTAAATTTGAAAGACAATGACATAAACTTTATTCTGATTTTTTTTTTTTTTAAAAAAAGTGGAAAGCAATATTGTTTTGTATTCTGAGTGGTTCACACACATCACTCAAATAAAATCTTACAAGTACACATGGGTGGGCTGGGAAGTACCTAAACTGATGAAGTACATATCAACAATGCTCAAGCCCAACAAAACACAAAAAGATAACACATGCCTCTTATCCCAACAGGGGCAGAGGAACGAGAACGAGAAGATCATCCTAGCCTCCTAGGCCATATGATATCCTAGGCTTCCCTCCCCTCAAAAGTTCAGACAACAGCTGATGAAGCCACACAATCACAAGATTCTTTTTCACCGAAAAAAAAAAGAATGTATTCCAAGGTTTGGAATCAATGTGAAAATGTTGTACACCTTAATTCTTGCCTTTTGAATTCTTTGCAGTAAGATTCTTTTCTAATAAACAAGGCTACTGTGTGGTTTGTTTTCTATTACTCAGACAGTGTGATGGCCCAGGCCTGTAATCCCAGCATGAGGACGAAGGAGTTCGAGGCCACACCAGGCTATACAGTAAGACCTGGCTGAAAACAAAGGACAAGGCAGGGAGGGAAGAACTGGCCAGGCATGATGGTGCACATCCAGAATTTCAGGCGTGGAAGCCTGATACAGGAGGGTCAAGAGTGTAAAGCCACGCCGGGCGTGGTGGCACACACCTTTAATTCCAGCACTCAGGAGGCAGAGGCAGGCTGATTTCCGAGTTCGAGGCCAGTCTGGTCTACAGAGTGAGTTCCAGGACAGCCAGGGCTACAGAGAAACCATGTCTCGGAAAAACCAAAAAAAAAAAAAGAGTGTAAAGCCAGTCTTGGCTATGCTACAAGCAAGTTCCAGGCTAGCCCAAGGTACAGAAGACTCTCTCTCCAGAAATAGACAAAAAAAAAAAAAAAAAAAAACCATAGTAATCAACGTTCTTTGGAAATATTCTGCAAGCTGGTCCTAGATAGTAGCAATTTGCAATATCTAGCTCAAGAGATACCTTCTTCACATCAGCTAACCGTTCCTTCTTAGAGGCAGGCTTCTCTTTGGCTTCTGGAAGGACTGGCTGCGATTTGGAACCTGCCGATTCACTCTCAGACTCTGATTGGCTCTCAGAAGATTCCGAACTGCTATTGGACTCGCTGCCATGTCCACTTCCGGGATCGCTGCCCTGCTCACTTTCGGACTGACTGCCAGAGTCTGAACCCGAAGCTTCTTCAGAGGCTGAATGACTTCATAGAGAGACAGGCAGAGAGAGAAAGACTTAGAAACATTTAAAACTGCCACATAAATTGTATTTTTAAATCCTCTGGTGATATGTCTTCACACCAAAATTTCGGCAAGTTACCATCCACATCTTCAAATTCACTTTTATTCTTGTGCTGCAAATAATGCTTTACCTTCCTATAATTTTCGACCTTTATTTTTGTATTTTTTGATACCATACACATACCAAGTGTTTTGCATATTTTCACACAATTAGGAGAACATAGTCCCTCCATTCAAATGAGGTAAAACTATATATATTTAAGGAACTCGCTGACCTCACTGGAACGCTATCATCTGTCTACTAAGTCACGTCTGTTTAAGTACCAAACGCCCCCTTCTGAGTAAAAGGTAATAATTTCAAAAATGACAAAAATAGGGCCGGAGAGATAGCTCAGCAGTTAAGAGCACTGACTGCTCTTCCACAGGTCCTGAGTTCAATTCCCAGCAATCACATGGTGGTTCACAACGATCTGTAACAGGACCGGATGCCCCCTTCTGGGGTGTCTGAAGACAGCCATGGTATACTCATATTCATAAAAAAAATAAATCTTTAAAAATAAAAATGACAAAAAATAAACCCACCCCAAAAGGAGAAAGCAAACATCGGATCAGGTAATCAGCTCAGGTAGGGAGGGAGCTTCACTCACCATCTGCAGTCCAGAGGCCCTGCCTCCAAAGCCATGATTCTTTTTTTTTCTTTTTTTTTTTTTTTTTTTTTGGATTTTCCAGACAGGGTTTCTCTGTGTAGCCCTGGCTGTCCTGGAACTCACTCTGCAGACCACCAGGCTGGCCTCGAACTCAGAAATCAGCCTGCCTCTGCCTCCCAAGTGCTGGGATCAAAGGTGTGCCACTACTGCCCGGCCAAAGCCATGATTCTAATGAGAATGCCACCACCAGGCACATCACATTCTCAGGTAAGGTACACACCCTGTTCCCCTCCCCTCCTTCATTCCAAACCCACAGAAAACAACAATCCTGAGTAGGTAAACAATCATGAAAGCCACAAAACTTAGGTTTTGTAAGTTGAGAGGTAGGCACAGCAGCATGAAGCTTGAGAGGGAAACTCCCACCATTGATTATAACCGCCAAACTAGAACAAAGGTCACTTAACAAAAATGTATGGAAACTGGGCTGTGGGTGTAACTGGGATGGTAGTGTGCATTCAAAGACAGCAGGGGGTGGGTGGTAGTGGTAGACGCCTTTAATCCCAGCACCTGGGAGGCAGAGGCAGGTGGATCTCAGCGTTTGAGGCCAGCCTGGTCTATAGAGTGAGTTCCAGGATAGCCAGATCTATACAGAGAAACCCTGTCTCGGAAAAAAAAAGAAAAGAAAAATTATTCTCTAAGGCCAAAAGGCAATAAAAACACAAACTGCCTGATCACTTCTTAATGTTGGGTAAATGCTAAATACTTTATACATGTTTTTCTCCAGACCTATGGAGACAGATTTAAGGAACTTGGCCTTCTCCCTCTTGCTTAGGCATCTGTACTTTATCACATCTCTCACTTTCTAGTTTCACCTTTTCTTTTCATTTTATGTGTCTCACTATTATGCCTGCATGCATGTCTATGCACTGTCTGTACAGTGCCCACAGAGGCCAGTTGGATCCCCTGGAACAGGAGTTACAGACTGTTGTGAGGAGCCACGAGGCTATTAAGAATCAAGCTTGGGGCTTGTGAGATAGCTCAGGGGGTAGTCCTGAGTTCGGACCCCAGCAACCACATGGTGGCTCACAACCACTCGTAATGAGATCTGTCGCCCTCTTCTGGTGAGTCTGAAGACAGCTACAGTGAATTATGCCGGAGCAAGTGGGGCCTGAGCGAGCAGGGCTGCCAGGGCTGCCAGAGGTCCTGAGTTCAAATCCCAGCAGTCACACACATGATGGCTCACGGCCATCTGTACAGCTACAGTGTACTCATACACATAAAATAAATAAAATAAATCTTTAAAAAAAAAATCAAGCTAGGGTCCTCTAAAAGAGCAGCTAAGGCTCTTAACTGAAGAGCCATCTCTCAAGCCCCCAAGCTGTGCCATTTTTTAACTAGTTCCAGCCACCTAAATAATCAGGAGCATCAAGCCGAGCCATGGTAGTCCCAGAACTTGGGAGGCAGAGGCAGGCAGATTTCTGAGTTCGAGGCCAACCTGGTCTACAGAGTGAGTTCCAGGACAGCCAGGGCTACACAGAGAAACCTTGTCTCAGAAAAAAAAAAAAAAAAAAAAGACAAAACAAAACAAAAAAAAAGAATCATGAGCATCACATGGAAGCTATGAAAGCAGCAATATTTCTATATAAATGCTTTGAGAGTCTGACATCTTGTCTCAGAACTGCATGTCTAAAAGAATGTTCTCCCAGCCAACGAAACCATGAAACTCACAACACTTTAAGGACTGTTAGTTCTGCCTGCACCACTTGTACACACAGAGATATGGAACTAGCTGCCAAACTTCCTTATAAGTTAGAGATTCAGACGAGTCATCCTCCCTAAAATGGAGGCAAGGGAACAATCTGGAAGCTAGGCAATTGAGTACTTAACAAAGGTCTGTGTTTATACCCCTGATAAGACACCCTGGCCTGGTCTTTGTACCCATCTCAGCATGAACTAGAAAGCAAAGGCACTAACAAGTCTTGTGTATGAGTGTTTTGCTTCCATGGATGGCTATGTACCATGGGCCAGAAGAGGGTAACAGATGGCCTGGAACTAGACTTAAGACAGTAGTACATCATGTGGTTGTGGAGAACTGAAGCCTAGGTGGTCTACAAAGACCAGTCAGTAAGCCCTATTAGCTGCTAAGCCCTCTCTCCAAGCCGCTGCTCTCTCTTCACCATTCCTTGCCTCATCCCCACTTGCTCTGTGTAACACTTGTAGAGGCATGGCATAAATCACAGTACCATTCACCACCAATCCCTGTACAGTGCTTATTCAGCAAGCTAAGTATCTAACTTGGAGAGCTTGAGTATCATCTTCTGAAGGAATGCATGCTTTGCTCTTTCATGTGCTGAGAGCTCAGCCTTAGACACTTCCAAATGCTGACCTGCCACTGCAGTTACTGCCATGACAAGTGAAAACTGGCAGCCCCCACTTGGGGATCAGCTTCAACTCTCAACTTGTGCACAGCGATTCCTGCCCCTAGGAAAATGAATTCAAACCCCAGCAGTTGAGTTAGGGATGTGGATCAGTGGTACAGTGTTGTCTATTTGTATATAAATCTGAGGTTTGATCCTGACACCAACTAAAGAACAATAAATCTAAGTTTTTGTAAAGTCCAGCTCTTTATTTGACACATTACCTTGTCTCCCATTTGTCCCATCCTATAAAAATAATGTAGTTAACCTGTCAACCTCCAAACAGGCTGGAAAGCTACGGTCGTCTTCTCAATATCCCTTGTGCCTAGTGTATTAGTGACTGGAATGACTTCAGTTTCTAGCTGACTGCAGACAAACAAGAACTTGTGTGTGAAATCACATGACAATCATTACAACTAAAATTATCAGAGTAGCACAGTATAATCAACATATTCTGAGCAAAGACATATTTCAATGTAACTGAAAAATGCTAACATACCAGTTTAAGGACCCAGAAGAAGCTACAAGAGACAGTTTCAGTGTACTACAGAAAACAGTAAAGTTAACCACAAAGGCTTAGTCCTGTGCTGAAAAGCAAGACTCAGAGCAGATGTAACATAATGTGTCAATGCCGTGTCAGAACAACAATTCCCTATGAATTGCCACATAAATACACTGTACTTCAATGTCCACTTTGGTTATATTCAAATTGTTCTCTTAACCAGTAATCTATAAATATCTGTGATTCATTTCTGCTTTATCTTTATTTCTAAGCAGAATATTTAGGTTCTTTACCCATTGCTTAGTATAACCAATAAAGCTACAAATATTCTTAAATCTACCTTCTTGGACAGCTGTGGTTCTGGTTGTGTACAAGTGACCACTAGAAATGTAACACTACATACAATCATCACAAAACACTCATATTCCCATCAGCACACATTTGTGTGTGTGAATACTAGTCTACAAATGAGTTACGAGTGGCTCAACCTGTGTGGGAGGGGAGGGGCATGCTAGTAGATTCCACTTATGCTCGTAAAATAAAAAAAAAAAAACTACAAAAACCAAACCCAGGAAAATAAAGTTAGTCACTTGTGCAACAGAGGAAAACAGATGTAATCAGAGAAGATATGGGCATTTTTGTGGCTTTACTGATGAACTCCATAACTGCTTATAAGTCTTAAGTATTTTCAATGTACAAACTAGTTCACTAAATGAACAAACACATCCAGAAAAATAAAATCAAGGCAAGAGAATAAGCACTCAACCATACACAAAAGACACTGTCTCCAAAAATTAGTAAAAAGAGAGAGAGAGAGAGAGAGAGAGAGAGAGAGAGAGAGAGAGAGAAATTTTTTTGCCCAAGTATTAGGAGATAGGCCTATCATCACAAAATTAAGGCAAGCATGAAAGATATGCAGAGCTCCCCATCTAAAACAAAGAAAGAAGCTCTATTTTGGAAAAGGCAAGTTAAGATAACATATTCCCAGAGAAGGCATGATCTTCATAAAAACCTTAATATAGGTTTTGGGGAAGAGAGGCTATTGTTTTGATTTTTCTTCTTTTTATTTTTTTAAGCCAGTCACACTGCCTCTGCCTCACTAAAGCTGAGATAATAAGCACTTTCCTTACTGTTGAAAGAACAAGGTCCTTTTAAAACCTGTAATATGAGAGACTAATTGTGTGTACATCAGCTCTACACAGGAACTTTCACATGGACACTAAATAAAAAAGGCAGCCTGGCATGTGGTACTTGCTTTAATAGCAGCACATGAGAAGTGGATGATCAGGACACAGCCTGTGTCCTATATCCAAACAGGGTGTGGGGAGAAGAAGGGCCAAATTCAGTTCATATGTGACAATCCTCAAATAAAAGGACTTTCTGCCAGAATAATAATAATCTGACTTTCAAGGTGTAATAGTTATAAGGCAGTCAAAAATTAATTTCACATGAATTATCTACTATAGCTCATAAAAAGCATATTCATTTAAAAATTATTCAAATGCTATAAACTGCGAACAAAATTTATACTTTCAACTGGACAAAAAAATATATGTGTCAAAAGAGAAAAAGACAAAAACAGCTTTGCTAAGGTTTTTAAGAAATGGGTCAGGCTTTCTTAACACTGGACTTTAAAACCAACAGGGTCACTTCCACTTCTTAAAGTATCATTTTTCAAAATGGCCACAAGAGGACAGCACAACAACACTGCACTTAAAGAGAGAGCCTGTGGGTTCTCAGTCCCAAGGCGTCCATTTCAGCACACTGGTGTTTACTTCCCTACCTCACAAAATGGCTGAACTTCTTACTACTTGACAAAGCTTTGTAGTCACTGCTGGTGAATGCAAATCTGCAGAGCCATCCACAGAATGCACACTAAGTGTCAGAAAGAGCAGAGTGCACATTATAGATACCAAGTGTCAGAAAGCAAAAAGCCTAATCCTTACATCAGTCTATGGATCCGTGTGTTAATAACATCTGAGAACTACAGAATCTGCACTTCCCCTCCTGGGGTAAAGCTGGCTTTGCATTGCATATTCTTCAGTCAAACACAATGTCAGCTCAACCAAGCTGCCCTACCCAGTGACTGCTCCTTTTAGTCTGTGGCTTGATGTCTGTAAGAAAATGGAAAGGAAAAGCTATTTGAATCATTGACTATGGATAACTCCTCAAGCTTTAAGATCTCTTATGCTTCTGAGGTCAAATCTTGGAACTCTGAAGATTATGTTATAAACATGGCTAAGCCAAGTAAATCAGAAAATCAAGTTGAATGTATTGGTAAGAAAAAATATTCAACATATGAAAACTGGCATATCAAAAGTCTAGCAGAAGGGCTGGAGAGATGGCTCAGTGTTTAAGGGCACACTGACTGCTCTTCCAGAGGACCAGGGTTCAATTCCTAGTGTCTGCATGTCAGCTCATAGTTGTCCGAATTTTAGTTGACAGGAGCTGACACCTTCACACAGTCACTCACACATGCAGACAAAACACCAATGTACATAAAATAATTATGTTTTAAAATCCAGTAGGAAATTAGGCAAAAACAACAAAGATAATCACAGAAAAGAAACTAAAATGGCCAATAAACTTTTAAAAGCATAATAAAAGAAAATATAATTAAGATATAACATCAAAACTTCATTGGTAATATGGGAGATAACTTTACACATTTTGCCAAAACTAATAAAAATATTAACCAATGATAAGCTAGTAAGGAAAACAGTAGTCACACCACTAACAAGCTTAGACAGGTATTTAACCAGTAACATTTCTTTTTCTATCTCCCCCCAGTCTTTACTTATTGTGTATACATACATGATATGCCATGACACACATGTGGAGGTCAAACTGACAGCTTATCTTGCCTGTTCCAGAAATGGTTCTTAAAAATACATGTATAAGCAAGCCCCAGGGCAATGGTGTTATATGCCTTTAATCCCAGCAATTAGGAAGTAATTGCTAATCCCAGCAGAAGCAAGTAGATCTACATGTTCAAAGCTGGCCTGGTCTACAGAGTGAGTTCTAGGACAGCCAGGGATACACAGAGAAATCCTATCTCGAAAAAACCAAACAAACAAACAAAAAAACAAAAAACTCCTGCAAATCAATACATAGGTATGTATGTTACCTGGATAAATCAAAGCAACAGTCGGAGCAAAAAAGTTCAAAGCCAGAAGAAAAAAAAAACAAAGAAAGAAATGATCTCCATATCCATGTATAAAATATATAAGAAGTGAATTATTCATATTACACAAATAACTTCAGGAATAAAATTAGGGCTTAATTCCATCTATAAATACAAGTGACAATTCTAAAAATATAAGTTTTAAAACAAAACTATATAAACTATGAACGTTTTTAAAATTTTTTATTGCCAAGTTAGCACAAAATGACAGTCGTATGTAAAAGGGATGTGATGGGGTTGTAGCTACGTCTCAACTGTTAATAAAACTTACCCTCTGAACCTCTCTGCTTTCTTCATAATTTTTCAAAAAGGTTTATTTAGTCTTTGTTAATGAAACAGGGACTCACTGAAGCTCTGGATAGCATAAAGCCTATACACAACCCAAGAACTCAAAAAATCTAAATGCCTCTACCTTACAAGCGCTTGAACTAAAGGAAATGTCACTGGGCCAGCCAGCAAGGTTTCTTTGTATAAGATCCCGTCCTAGGATTCAGGTCATGATTTCACTTTCTTAGTCAAGAGACAGGGAGAATTAAGGAGAAATGGCAGGGGAAAGGAGGAATCTAGCTAAAGACTCTCACCATTGAGAATAAATAATTCCAACCCAGCTACCACAGTGACAGCAGATTTGCCTTAAGGAGCTCTAAGTATGACTTCATTGCATTTGGACATTTTTTCTTAGAACAAGACTAACTCGAGCCCTTCGCACCCCCAACACACATCCTGATTTTAAGACAGGATTTCTTTCTCTACATAGCCCTGGCTGGCTAGCTAGAATTCTTTAAAAAGACCAGGCTGGCCCTGAACTCACAGATCTTCCTGCCCCTGCACACCACAATGGCAGGCTGTTTGGTGCACACCTTAACTTCCCCTGAAAGTCAGTGCCCAATATTTCTACTTTATCAGATGTCATCACACCTAACACAAGTCAGAAACCACCCCACCATCTACTTCTCCAAAAAGAAAATGTTCCTCAGAAGAGGGTTTCAGCAGGAGGAGGAGATGGAAGGCCAATGGAGGATGACAACAACTAAGGCAACGTACGACACTGTTGAAGGATATTCTCAAAGGGTTCCTTTAGCAACCCTTCAAGGTATAAATAACTTCAGCAACCATCAAAAGCAGTACTTAATGGCTAAAAAGACCTTAATCTCAACTCCTCTGATGAACCCAAGCTCCCAACTTCCTCGAGTGCCCACCCCCAGCACTTGGGAGGCTGATCACTATGAGTGGTTTTAGGACAGCCAGAGCTACCTACGAAGAGAAACCCTGTCTCAAAATACAATAAACAAATAAAATAAAAATAAGTATACTGTGCCAATATAACAAATCTGTTTCATTATATACTACTATATATTATATGTAATATCAACTATTTAAAATATTATAGTACTATTATGTTGTTACATATTATATATATTATTATGTAACATATTTGATATTTATATACAGCTATATATGGTGAATACACACACACAGACACACACACACACATATTCTGAATCAACCTGAGATAAAATTCTTTTCTGTAGTGAAGTCATGAGTCTTGCTTCAATGAAAAAGAATTTCTCTAGGTAGTGGTAGCAACAGGAACTGAGTATGTCTCTGCTCCCTCTTCCACTGACATCGATCTCACTGTTAGTTTACTAATAGTGACTATTAGTCTGATTTGGAATGAGCTAAAATACCAGTCAACAACAACAACAAAAAAAAAAATCAAAATGGAATCCCTCAGGATAAACTTCTAAATTGTTTACTTTACCCCCAGGGCAATGGCACAATCGAGTTGTCCATCTAGTAATGGGAACTGCTGTTTGTTGTTTCCTGGTTCTAATTGCTTGAGAACCCTGTTCCTCCAAGCCTTCCTACTCACAGATGAAATGCTGCCCATTCTTCAATCACTAATAAAACCCAATTAGATCTTCAAGTTTCTCTTAAAACTGCCAGTTCTCTATAGGAAAATTCACTTTCAATTTAAAGGAAAATATACAAAACGGTACTTACAATTTCATGGAATAACACAGCTAAATCCCAACCATATTTCTCCAATTAAGGCAGCTAATGGTCTGCAGTTTGGAGCAGCAGAGAGCTTCTCATCACACATAAGGCCCCCTCTAAGTCCAACCCCAGTGTGGGGACAGTAACAGAGCTGGTGGTCAGGCCTATAACCCTGTATACTCTGGGGCTTCGGCAGGGGAGATGCCCAGCATTTACCTAGTGTTTCTGAAACTCTCCTCTGGGACCAGGCACAAGTCACCTTAAGTTTTCTCTTGCTGCTTCTGCTCCCCAATAACCAGCTGACATTTCATCAACTTAGATGGCTTATCTTGTATTCACTCTATTGGCCCTGCAAATGTGTGTGTGAATTACATCAAAGAAGCTAGAAATCATCTACACGGAGAATAATATGCATAATCAGGATCTGGCAACAGTTATATACTAAAGGCAAAAAGAAAGCTTTCCACTCAGGTAAAAACAAGACTAGCCACACCAAGCTGAAGAGAAGCTACAAGGAAAGCTCCCTGAACTCATAAACAAGGTTCTAACCACCCATCAAAGGGGATATTTACATTCTGAACACCAAGAATAAATGGCCTTTTAAACCTCGAGTCTATTCTTACTAGCTAACTTGTAGACTATAACTTTTAAAGACTTTTATAAGATCAAAGGAGATTAAAAGCCCCAGTTAGCAATCCCAATGATAAATGTTTAATGTATCCCCATGTCCTCAGGAGTCCTTGGAGCTGGCTAAGAAAACGAACAGGGTGAGGGAACCTCAGCTTGGTTAGACTCACCAACATGGACTGTGACACAGACACCACAGTTTTACTCAGACATGCTTTCTTTTGTTTTTAAAGATTTATTTATTTAATATGAATACACTGTCGATCTCTTCAGACATACCAGAAGAGGGCATCAGATCCCATTACAGATAGTTGTGAGCCACCATGTGGTTGCTGGGAATTGAACTCAGAACCTCTGGAAGAGCAGTCAGTGCTCTTAACCACTGAGCCATCTCTCCGGCCCCATACATGCTTTCTATCTAGGGACACCTTTGACAGAGCTGGAGCTGGATTATTGAGGGGAGCACCTAACAACCAAATATATTACCAAATAAGATTAAATGATGGAGAGGAGCTACAAAACACCAAGGGTAAAAAGCTGTCATTGTCCTAACTCTGCTTCATTAAAGATTAAAAAAAAAACCTTACTAGTTCTTACCCAAAAATAAGCTAGCCGGGTGGTGGTGGCGCACGCCTTTAATCCCAGCACTTGGGAGGCAGAGGCAGGCTGATTTCTGAGTTTGAGGCCAGCCTCGTGGTCTAGAGTGAGTTCCAGGCTGGCGAGACAGCTCAGTGGGTAAGAGCACTGACTGCTTCTTCTGAAGGTCTTGAGTTCAAATCCCAGCAACCACATGGTGGCTCACAACTATCTGTAATGAGATTGGACACTCTCTTCTGGTACATCTAAACAAAGCTACAGTGTACTTATGTATAACAGTTCATAAAGTTTTAGGCCAAAGCAAGCAGGGACTGAGCAACAGAAGCAAGCAGAGGTCCTAAAAATTCTAATTCCCAGAGTGAGTTCCAGGACAGCCAGGGCTACACAGAGAAACCCTGTCTCCAAAAACAAAAACAAAAATAAATAAATAAAAATTAAAAAATAATAATAATAAATAAATCTTTGGGCCAGAGCCCTAAGGGACTGAACAAACGGAGTTGAGCAGAGCAAGTGGGGCCAACCAGAGCGAGCAGAGGTCCTAAAATTCAATTCCCAACAACCACATGAAGGCTCACAACCATCTATATATAGCTACAGTGTACTGATGTACATAAAACAAAATAAATAAATCTTTTTTAAAAAAAAAAAAAAGGAAAAAAAGACCATGCTTGTTTTCATTATCCAGGTAATTCTCAAAATAAAATGTGTACAAAAATTAAACTTAGGATACAGAGGAGGGACCACAAGCACAATTTAGGCTAGCCCAAAGTGCACGTGTAGCAGTAAAGCCATACAACAAAAAGTGCAAGTTGTAAAGTTTCCAAAACCTCCACATCTACCTAACATTTTCAGGATGCAGCTGCCCCAAAGGAAACCACTTCAATGGCCACACTTTAACTAGAGGTTTAGATGTAAAATAATGGCCTTTTGAAAACCACATCCACAATACACAGTACTCTCTTGAGTTTTTTATTTCTTTACAATGAAAAAAGGTGGTTGTGAGTGGTGTAGCCTTTAACCCCACACTCCAGGAGGCCAGCCTGATCTAAGAAGTGAGGACCAAGACAGCCAGGGCTATGTAGAGACCTAATCTCAAAAAAGTAGAATAAAATGTAAAAGGTGGGCTGGGGAGGAGCTTTGGCAGTAAGAGCACTTGCCACACAAATAAACATCAGGACCTGAAATTCAAATCCCCAGACTCTTCATTAAAAAGCCAGCTGTGGGGCTGGCAATGCCCAGTGTTACAGAGTACTTGTTGCTCTTCCAGGTTCAATTCCCAGCACCCTCATGGCAGCTCACAACTGCCTAGAACTCCAGCTCCATGGGGATCTAACACCCTTTTCTGGTCTACAAAGGCACTAAGCACATGAGGTGCATACAAGAAATAGTCATACACAAAATGCAAATATAGTAAATCTTTAAATTAAAAATAGTTAGCTAGCATGCATGCCTTCAATCCTGTAACTCAAGAACCAGAGACAAGCAGATCTCTGTAAGTTCAAAGCCAATTTGGTCTTCACAGTTCTATGGGTAGCTAGAACTACATAATGAAGTCTGTCTTTAAAAGTAAAATAAAATATAAAGGCAGGTGTGGTCTAAAAATACAGTGCTGAGAGAAATAGAGAAAAGGCTCAGTGGAGCCTGCCAGCCTAGCTGCAGATTCAGTGAGAACCTGTCTCAAAGAAATAGGGCAGACAGTGATAGAGGTCATCCCACTTCCTCATCTGGCCTCAGTATGCACGTGAACTACATACAGAACGGAAGGAAGGAAGGAAGGAAGGAAAAAAGGAGGAGGGAGAAACAAAAATATAAAAACTTTAGGAGCAGGAGAAGATGACCCTACCTAATTTCTTCTACAGCTTTTTCTGAATCAACAGCCATCCAAGAACCAGCTACCAAAAACCTGAGTTAGAATTCCACTAATGACTACATTATACTTCAATTTTCTCATTTACAATACAGGGATGATAATCATACCTCTTCAGGAACAAGGCTGGGTTCACAGCAGGCACAATGAATGGCAGCTCTTACCGAGCCTTCTCATTTCTTTTAAAGAGTCTCTCACAACCATTTCATCTACAGACTTGATACCTATCAAAATACAAAGATTACAAACACAGGGCCACTCGTGGCTTGGGTGGTGTGTCTTTAGCCCCAGGACTCTGGAGCAGAGACAGGTGGACTTCAGTTGAGAATAGCCTGCGTCTATACAGCATTCTGGGACAGCCAAGGCTACAGAGAGACCATGTCTCAAAAAAAGAAGAAGAAGAAGAGGAGGAGGAGGAGGAGGAGGAGGAGGAGGAGGAGGAGGAGGAGGAAGAAAAGCAGCACGGGCTGCTGGCACATGCCTTTCTTAACCAGAGTACCAGAGGCCGACCGAGTTCAAAAGCCAGTCTGGCCTACAGAGTAAGCTATAAGCCAACCAGAGCTATAAGTAAGACTGTTTCAAAAAGACAGACTACATGAATGAGATTCCCTAAGGATTTTTCTTAATCAATTTTAAAATGTTGATGCCAGTTACAATTTATACTCCACTCCTGAATAATCTGGTAAAATAATTACCTCTATAAGCTACAGTGTGAAGGTGAAGTCAGAATGAAATATAAATGTATTGAAATTAAGTAGTTCTTTTTGAGATTTGGAGAAGGTGCCAGGCAGTGGTGGCGCACACCTTTAATCCCAGCACTTGGAAGGGCAGAGGCAGGTAGATTTCTGAGTTCGAGGCCAGCCTAGTCTACAGAGTGAGTTCCAGGAAAGCCAAGGGCTACACAGAGAAACCCTGTCTCAAAAAAACGAAAAGATTTGAGAAGGTACTGAGTGAACTTAAAGAGATTAATGTCCAAACAAAATCCTGGATCCATCTGAAGAGTGTGGGTATGAAATATACTACGAAAGAGACAACCAGAACGTACAGCAAATTGGGCCATAGGAGGAAGCCGCCTCTTTAACAAAGGTCCTCACTCCACATTTGACACAAATGCCTGGAAGATGGAGAATGCTCCGCACAGAAATATTTCCTCTCCACTAAACCGCTAACTTCTTTTCTCAGAATTCCATCCATCTCTTATTTCCTGAACAGCAAACTAAAAACACTGGCCTGAAAGTATCAACAATGAGGATGTGACAGCCAGCGGTTATTACTAAAGAAAATAAGAACATGTTCTATCTGAAGATCTGGAACACATGGAGACGCTACAAATAGGAAAGCGCTGGTAAATCTGAAGCACATGGAGAACTTTTACAAATTAAGTCTGAAAGGTAGGCTTAGACTTGAATATTTTAAAAGACCTTCACTGTCTGAGACAAACAAACTGAAGTGAAAAAATATATATATATCACACGAGTCTTGGCACTATAGTTCCAAAAGAATACAGTGCACAGCAGACATGGGCAGGCAAATCAGGGAATAGTACTAGGGCATGCTAACTCCAGCCAACTAGATGGGCTGCAGCTAACTACTACTAGAAAAGCTCACTAGTCAGCTTTCCCAGGACCCCCTGAAGAGCAAAATAGGGCAGAGTTAAGTAAGACAGGCGGTAATTACCCAAGGGGAAGGGAAGGGAACTCAGCTGTACTGCCAAAGGGCATGGCTGTGACTCACACAACAGGAAGAATAATCAGGCTCCCAAAGGGGCTAGCTCTTCTGAGGAAGAAAAAAAAATAAAACTGACTTTATAATACAAAATGCATGCAAGATTTTAAAGGGGAACTTGCCTCCTGAGGTCATTCTCAAAAATCTCTCTCCTAACTTGTCTAAAAAGGACTTTTTTATAACCCAGCAACCAAAAGGAGGACACTTAAGCAGAACTGGTCTCATCAGAAGGCACTTACAACTGCAGGGAAAGGGTTAGGGGAGCAGTAATATAATAAAACAGTATTACTAGTAGCTTATATTCACTGGGTGCTTTCAGTGTGCAAGGTTCTTTCCTAAAGACCTCTAGAGGCATTCTAATACTTAAACTTCACAACCCAGTGATAATTAACAAGGTCTACACTCATACCCCCAAATAATGTAAATTGGAGACTTTTAGTACTAAAGTAAAAGCTGAATTGATATCCACTACATACACAGCTCCTGACTAGCAAGAACGTGCCTGAGAATTAAACCATAAAATTAAGCCTAACCTTTACCCAACCCCTTAAAGGGGTAAGAACAGAAAGATGGCTGAGCCTATTAGCACTTGCTACTCTTGGTGAGGATGCAGGTATGTGGTTTCTAGCCCTCACATGGCAGCTCATAATTTTCAATAACTCCAGTCCCAGGGGGCTCTCCTGGCCTCCCAGGGCACCAAGCACACTCACATAGTATATATAAATACATTCTACAGCCAAACACTAATACACATAAAAAAAAATAAATTTTTAAAAACAAACCAAAACAATAGTGGAACCTACTTTCCCCAAACAACAAGAGAATCCACAACCTTTTTAAAAATATGATAGCTAGCCAGGAAGACATCTGAAACATCAAAACAAGGTGATCCATCCATAAGCAAGCCCATAAATGAAGTACTCAAACTGTTTCAGAAAACACAACATAAATAAATGGCAGCTTCCTTCTATACTTGTTATTTCTTTCAGAAAGGCCTGACTCTCATTGTCCTAATTTGAGCTCAAATGTTTCTAGCATAGTCTCTGGCCCAGTGTCACCTAATCAACTAAGGCACAAATTGATTAGGGATGAGAGGTCACAGCACACATATAAACAAAGAAACCACTGTGCTAACCTGCTGATTTAAAACGGAAAGGGATGATTGCTTCAAATTAGTTTTAGTCTGGTTTTTTTCTTAGTAATCTCTTAGAAGTTCCAAAACAAGTAATAGTTGGCAGCTTTGGAGAGACTGCCTGATCATGTTGGAATAGATGAGGTACTGCTCAGCAACAAGACAGACTCATAAGATAAGAAAGCTACAAGTTGCTTCTATTGGTATACAAAACTAACTCTTTCTTAAGATAAGCAAGTTTGACCAGGTTTTTACTGGTAGGCAAAAGTAACTACAATCTTGGGTGAAGGGTGGGTGTTTAAACAGTTTCTTAAAGAAACATTCCTCAGGAAATCTTTAGAACTCAAAAGTTCTAAAGTAGTCAGGCAAAGCTAAACAAAGCATGCAGGATCATCAGTAGTAGCTGCCCAAAACCAGGGGCAGGAGGGAAGACTTAATAGCAGCCACACAATTTTATTGTTAGGCACAAGTTCACTATGTCAAATTTTGAGGGAGAGATGGTGTGGGTGTGGACCTCTCAGGTGATCTTAGTAACTATATGGTGCAAATTTAGACAGCTGGGCTGAACACCACAGTAAAGTATGCAGTTAAAATAAAGTTATACATTTATTCCTCAATTACCTTGCAAAACATACCAAGTATTGTCTGCAGAACTCCATCAACTCCACCTCTTCATCTTATTTTGGAACCCTAATCTCAGGTACCCAGGGATAGTCTGAAACTCTACAAAGAGTAGGATGACCTTGAACTTGTTCTCCAGGATCCACACCTCAAATAAGATTTCCGGTATGTCACATCCAGTTCACCCAGGGCTTTCTTACAGACTACCAAGTAAGCCACATCTCCCAACCCCCACTGACTTAATCTACAAAAGGCACTAATCATAATAGAACCCAAAAAAAGATTACAAAGTACAAGGATTTTGTTTTCTTTTGGGGGGATTATTTTGTTTGTTTTGGTTTTTCAAAACAGGGTTTTTCTCTGTCCTGGAACTCCTTCTGTAGACCAGCCTGGCCTCAAACTCAGAGATCCACCTGCCTTTGCCTCCTGAGACCTGGAAGTAAAGTCAAGTGTCACCAAAGCCCACCAAAGTCCAAATGTTATTAAATAGTGAAACCACACACACATACACTTGTTTCTTGGCATGTCCTGACCTATTTACACAGGGTGTAAAGGAAAAGGCTCAAAGGGCAGACCTAAAGTAATATTTTGATATGTTCACTGGCTCCACTTGGAATCCATTCCTAAATCACCAGCCAGTGATAATACGCAAACTTGTACATTGCTGTATCTAGGCTGAAAATATCTTCCATAGAACTGTTTATTCCCTCATAAACACAATGCGAGGTTGGCTACAAGCAAACACTAAACCCTAACACTAATATAATGTAATT
>JADRCD010217191.1:3506-26401 GCA_019843815.1 Montemys delectorum
AGAGAGAGAGAGAGAGAGAGAGAGAGAGAGAGAGAGAGAGAGAGAGAACAAGTAACTGAGAGATAGCTCAGAGGTTAGTGGTATTGTTACTTTGGCTGAGGACCAAGCTTCCCTTTTCAACGGCCACATGTGGGCTCACAGCCATCTCCATAGAGTCTGATGCTTTCTTATAACTTCTGCATTACGGCGTATATGTGGGGCACATACATCCTGCAAGCAAGAATTCATACACATAAAATGAAAAAAAAAAGTCTAAAATAAAAAAGTGTAAATCTCAACCAATTTGAAATTATTCAAAAGTTTAGTGATTTTGAAGAATGGCTAAATCTCTATGTACTCATTGAGCACTTTCTGAGAAATTACTCGTTCAATGTTTATTTATTTATATCTTACAAATTATAAATTAAATCACCTTTGAAATGTAAATTTAATGTCACAAAACAGCCTTATGATCCAAAATATAAAACAAGTTAAAAATAGTTTCATGAGCTATTTACTGCCTACATTCTTTATAATGTTTTCTTTTAAATGGAGTGGACCTAAAATATATAAACGAGACAGCTGTATGCACACAGACAACACTCAATATTCATTAAAACAAAAAAACAAACCAAAAGCTGTACATGATAGACCTTGACTCAGAGGAGCTGGAATTTGAGCATAGCCACAGCTGTGGTACAAGACCAGGTTTCAAAAACACAAAAAAATTCAAATGAACGCTTTGTAATGTGTCCCCTTAACTACTAAACAATAGAAATCAAGGACCTCAGGGGCAGGTAAGCCTGAACATTACATGAGATATTATGACAGTCAAACATTTTAGGAATCAGTTGTGGAGGTCAACAGATTAAGCTGTTCTTGTTAATGTCCAGTAACTTTTCATTTCACCTTAGTTGACTATTTTAATAAGACACCTATCTGCATGTTGATTTTGATGGCACATGGTAAGTAGTAAATACAGGTAATATATATTTAATTTTGTTGTGAAAAACTTCTTTCATAACTGTAATAGTTTTTCCTTTCTTGGAGTCCCAATGTTGGCTCTATTTCATTTTCTAATAATTTCTTCAAACTTTCTTTGCAAGTCAAGCATTAATTCGGAACTAACATTGTACAATTATTACATTGTTTCTAAGATGAGAACACACAGCATGCACCTGGGCCATTAGGACTGTGCTGTGCTGTGCCCCTATGCCTCAATTTTTAATTGTTTAAGTATCATTAAATCAAGGAACATCTAGTTACACAGAATTCACCAGAGCAGAAGGAGAAAGAAGTAAAAAAAAGCGAGATGTAATAGAACAATTATGCACACCAAGGCCAACTGAAAAGCAGTCACGCACAAATGAAATCTATACAGCCGTTGTCCAGGGCTAATAATAGGAGAAATGGGAACAACTGTTTTCACAAAGAGCTGTAGCAGGCTACTGAGATGTCTCCATCCTGACCTGCTGCACGAAGTCCCTTATTTCAGATGATGGGTCCCCTGGAGGGATGTGTCTCCTGCTTCTCAGGGTCCCAGACACCACCCTTTTTTACAAGGAGCATCTGTGGGTTTCTGAGATGTCTCCATCCTGGCTTGCTGGACAGTCCCTGTCATTGTATGCTGTCCCCAGCAGTTGACAGGTAGCTATTGGTTGCCCAGATACGGAATTCACAAAACTCCACCCTTCCCGGTATAGTCACAGACAGCTATCTACTAAAGCAATGGTTCTCAATCTTCTTAATGCAATGATGTGTTAATACAGTTCCCCATGTTGTAGTAACTCCAACTATAACATTATTATCATTGTTACACCATAATTGTAATTTTGCTTCTGGTATGAATTGTAGTGTAAATATCTGTCCTTTCTGGTGATTTTAAGCTATCCCTGTGAAGTGGTCTTTCTACCCCCCAAAAGGGATCACAAACTCTAGGTTGCAAACAACAGCAATAAGTGAGTAGGGGTTCATGGGATCTGAACCATGGAGAGAGTCTCACTAAGCTCACCCTTCCAAAGATATAGACAATTCACTGCTTGGCAGGGAGAGGTTTCTTCAGCTGTGTAACTGCTCGTGAGTTGTGCACACTGTTGTAGGTTACCCCCGTCAAACTCATTGTTTCCCAAGCGACATTTAGGAAGAATTTTTCTTGTTGGTGGTGATGGCTTCTCTGATGTAAGTGGTCATTTTTACAAATGTTCTAACAGAACGTTTGCACACAAAAAAAAAATGGGCCAGGATGTCACTCTGCCATAGAACATTTGTCTGTTTGTTCAAAGCTCCAAGTTTGATCTCCAGTACCACAATAGGCAGATATATAGTTTTATTAAATAATTAATGATTTGGTGTGCTATAAGCTAGCTTAGCTTAATTTTCAATACTGGGAGTCAATCAATATAGGCTCACCAGCTCTTTCTAAAAATGATGTCACACATGATCACGTCTGATCCACATACCAGTTTTTCTATTGGTGGTGTTTCTACTTATTTTTGTAAGTACAAGTTGCCAGCTAACTTTAGTGAAAGGAAACAATCTGACCTTAATTTCTACTATAGAAGCTGACATAATAACTGACTCAGAAAACACTCACTGGATTATATTGTGAATAGTTTCTTACTAATATGTGTCTGCGTATTTGTACATGTTCATGTATGCATAAGCCAGTGCATATGCACTTTTGGGAACTTCAATGTGAAGACAGAGTTCAACATTGTCAGTCCTTCCTCAGATAGTGTCTATCCTGTGTTTTGTTTTGTGTTGTTTTGTTTTGTTGGTAGTGGTTGTTAGTTTTTTTGTTTGGTTTGGTTTGGTTTGGTTTGGTTTGGTTTGGTTGTGTGTCTTTTTTGGTTGTTTGTTTCTAAGAGACTCTCTCTCTAACCTGGAACATCCAAGTAGGCAAGGCTGGCTTGTATCTTTGTGTCCATCGCCTGTGCTGTGTTGGATGTGTGCTTCACTGCTCCCACTACTGTTAATGTGGGTTCTGGGGATGGAATTCGGATCTTTCCTCTGAACCACTTTCCCAGCTCTCTTCCAAAGGTTTACTGCATATGTATGTGTGTGCTTGTGTGTGCCTGTGTGTGTGTATATGTGTGTGTGTGTGTGTGTGTGTGTGTGTGTGTGAGAGAGAGAGAGAGAGAGAGAGAGAGAGGGAGAGAGAGAGAGAGAGAGAGAGAGGGAGAGGGAGAGAGGACAGACAGTCAGAAAGAACCAATTAATGTCTATCTTCTGCACTATATTTTTCTCCATTGTGTGTATCTCACTTGTTTTCTTGAATTATCTTCCTAGCCAGTCCCCTGAAAGTTATGAATTGTGTTTTGTAAATAATTGACTTCAATTTTACAAGTTCACAGATGACAATTATATTGGAAAGGATTCAGTTCAGTGATACTAATGTGCTGGACTGACTTTGACCATTGATAAGAATCAGCTGGAGAAATACCCCCACATTGCTGCAGGAAGTGGTAATTTGCCATATTCATCATTTTCAGTCTCCTGCAGAGTGCTGTTGCCAGGGTTTCTAGATTAATATGATGAAATTGAAGGCAACTGTAATTACAGTGTTCTTATCCTACCCTCTATCATTCTCCCTCTCCTTTGTTCCACTGGGCCCCAGGAGGAAAGGAATGCCTATGAATCTCCCTGTGTTATTCTTTGCTATCAAATTGATTAATTATGTTTTCCATTTGTTCCTAATTATAGTTATCTACCTTTCCCATTTGTAAGCACAGATAGCAGTATGTCTTTGGCTCTTGCCATCTTTTATTTTCATACAATTGAAAGCTGTTTATAACTTGTAGACTCTCTAAGTTAGTGGGTCACAGGAGAGGGCCTGCCTCATGTAGAACATGGTGGGAATTCCATTAATATCAAGTAAGGTATGTGGCATCAGGGAGACTCAAGTCAATCCAACTGGAAGTAAGATGCCATATGATTTCACAATGAAAATAAATACATTATGGTGTTTCATTTTAGCTATCAACTTGACACAACTTAGAGTCATCTTGGAAGAAGGTCTTCAATGAGTTCATCTCTATTGGGTTGCTGTGTGCTAATGTCTATGAATAACTGTACCCAATATTGTAGTATCTTGACTGATAAGAGAGGTGGGAAGATTCATTCTGAATATTGGTGGCATCATTTTCTGGACTGCACTCTGAACCATGTAACAGTGAAGAAAGAAAGTTGGCTAAGCAGGAATAAGGTGGCAATGTGGACACATTCATTTCTTTCTGCCCTTGACTGTGGACATGGGCCAATCAGCTGTCCTAATCTCTTTCCTCTGTGACATCCCTCAAAGATGGGCCATATCCTGAAACTATGATCTAAATAAGCCCTTTTCTATACTGCATTTGATCAAGGTATTATATTGTAGCAACAGAAATGAAAGTACAACACAGATCTATAAGACTTGACACAACAAAATCTTGATTTAAATTTTTAGAAAGCACATTTTGTGAACATCCAGGGGACTTAACTGGAGCTTCAAATGGGAACGTGAAGAGCAGTTATCCATTAGTACCTGAAGAGAACTGTAGACAGATACTAGGAAATGATTTTTTTTAATTTCCATATTTTGTGTCTAATTTTTAGAGTGTTCTTTCTTTGTTGTGTAGCCCACTTTGCTCTCATGTGGTGGACCTCTGTACCTGTCACAGCACAAAGGAGGAAGGAGTTTAGGGTACTCATTGTTACCTCAGCCATGCAAAACTTACAGAAAGAGAGGCCTATTCCTTGCCATGGAAAACATGCATAAACACCTGAAGGTGGGGGGCATAAAATCTCCATGTGGGGCACTCTAAACTTAAATAAAAACCCAAGTTCTCTTAGAGTTAGTGGTCTCTCAGCTCTTCAGGTCCCTTCTCTACTTTAGAAGTCTGCAAGCTTGCCAATAAACTTTCACTTTTCACGATGACATTTTCCTACCTTTTAAATCTTTAACAGATGGAGAGAAAGAACATACCTGCTAACCAGAATCAGCAAGTTTAGCTGCTGAGCCATCTCCCTGTACCAAAATTTATTTTTATGAAAGACAAGACCCAAGTGTTGGCTGTAAACAGAACTCTCTCTCTTGAAACTAGCAAAATATGTATACCAGTTATTTATAGAAAGTTTTGCCTGTTATCAAAAGCCCAAATATAAATGTCCTAGCAATTTACTAGTATATATACATACACATATACATACATATGTGTATGTACTATTGAAAATAGAAAAGAAAGTATATTTCAAAGAAAAAAGAAAGTATAATCCTATAAAAAGCCTTCTATATCCAATGCCAACAGCAGTTTTATCAATAAAAGGAAAGCTGGAAATTGTCCAGGTAACCATTAACAAATCAATGAACAAACTGTTATGCATCTATACCATGAAATAACATTCTACATTAAAATGAGTGAGTTACTGTCATATATCACATAGATCAATCCACATTATGCTGAGTGAAAGATACTAGGCCATAAAGAGCACAAACTTTGGAATTTAATTTCTATGAAGTTTTAAAATATACAAAGCCAGTGTATTGTGGTGGGAATCAAAGTAATGTTCATATTGAAGGAGGACTTTAATGTGACTATATAGGAGAGATTTTCCTAGATGACAAAGTAATATTATATTTTTGACTACTAGCCGAGTCCAGTAATATTTCAACTATGACAATTCACCTGTTCATAGCTCTCAAATCCACTAGTAAGTTGTCAATGATTAGTTATTCTAAGTTTTATAATTTATAGTGTATGTTGGTAGCAATCTGCATGTGAGTTTTATAAATTCTACTTGAAATTATGTTATAAGGAATAAAGAAAAGCATATGATAACAAGTTATTGATGAAAAGAAGCAGATGGTTTAAACTCTTAGGAAATCATTGGCTCACTCAACCTCAAGTGAGCAATGTCCCCTGCCACCAAGCAGAGTTCCTGTTAGGAAGTTAGAAGACAAAACTACAATATCAAGGGGGAAAAGTTCCTGAACTTAGAAATGGGGGTTTTAAATTTGTACTTTTAATTTTTAACTATATGTGTGTGTGTGTGTGTGTGTGTGTGTGTGTGTGTGTGTGTGTGTGTGTGTTCATGCACACATACAGGGACCAGAAAAGGGCATTGAATCCCATGGAGCTGGTGTAACAGGACACTATAATCCAGCCAACATGGATACTAGGAACTGAGCTGGGGTTCTCTATAAGATCAGTTCATGAAAATAAGCCTTCCATTTAAAGACTGGGCAACAAACAGTACAAATAAATAAACTCACCCACATGCATCTCAGATTAAAAGTCATGGCAACACTGAAAGGAAAATCACATCAGAATTTTCCAAAAAACTTATACAGAATGTCCCCACAGGGGATATTATAATGATAAGAGTTTTTCCTCCAGTCCCATGCACTAGTGAAGCATCAATTAGTGGGAACATGATTCCCAAGACTTGTGTAGGGTCTTTGTGTATAGGCCCCTAGACTATTGTTTTCAGGAGAACATGAGTTAGTGGATGGAGATTTTTTTTCATTAAGACAAATATTCAGCTGTTCAAGAACTGTTATAAATATGAGTGCAGTAGCAATCAGAGTTGATGCACAGAGGAAGAAGATTTTGAATCATGGACCAGTGAGTTAAAACAATGGGTAAAACCACTTGACACATTACCCTGGCAACCTAAGTGAAATCCTCCCAATGCACAAGATGGAAGAAGGGAGGAAATCAATTTCACATATGTGCCGAGGCTTGTATGTGCCCACCATCACCAGGTACACACCACAGGCACACAAGAATAAATGAAATAAAAGCAAGGCACTCTAATTGCTACCAAACAGCAAAGTAAGCGTGCACACTCTGGGGTTTCCACCTTTCTTTCCTTTAAGGGTCATTTTGTTTCAATCATAACAGAAAAAATAGGTCATTTTCTCTGATGCTCCTTCTCATTTCCTTGTGTACTTCATTTCTAAAAACCAATGACTGTGCTGTGACCATAACGTGTGACAGTACAACCCAGCACATAAAAATTCAGTATTTTAATTGGCATTTAAAACTCTGTGGTATTTCATTTACAAGATTTAATTTCGTCCTTCCTCTATGTTGCAGGGGTCCTTGAAAACACAGCCTCTCCTAGAATTGCCACACAACTGTCCGCAAGATCTTTAAATTTCGTAGACGGAAAATGAACTATTTCAGGCGAATGAGCTAGCTCTGCAGATAAAGGTACTTGCCCTGAAGACTGATGGCTTGGATTCAATCCCTGAAACCCACATGGTAAAAAAGAAAACGGACTCATGCAAGTTGTCTTCTAACCTCCAAATATATATGTAGCATAAAAGGCCATCTCATATACACAATAAGTAAACAAATAAGTAATTGTTTAAAAAACAGAATTTTTAATAGACCACAAATGACAGTGAAGTTTGTGTATTGTTTTCTAAGTATGTCCTAAAATAAATTTAACTTCTTACCTTGTTTTCATCTACAAAGAGAAAGCATATCATTTTCACACAATTTTTATTTTTTAAATTCTCTTTAAATATTTTGAATATTAACCCTCTCTACAAAAGTGAGGTTATAAAGGAAGAGTTCATTGACTACACACAGAAATATTTTATGATCCTAAAAAAAAAAAATCAGAAAACTCCAGGGCTCAAGGTCTGTGTGACAGGAGTGAGATGCTAATATTGTTCTTCTCCTGGTGAATATTTTTTCTCTACTTTCTCCATCTACACATGGCCTAACATGACCAGCAGAGTCAGCTCTCCATGGCTACTTCATGGAGGCTTTTAGACTCCAGAGACACTAGAAATCCTTTTACCTACATGAGAGACCTTTCACATACCCACAGAAGGCTGTAGGCACAGGGGTATTTAGATACTGGGCCAAAAGCATTTGAGTATAAATGAATTAAACTGAAGGCAACAATTTGATCATAAATTTTGTTTAGCTGACACCTCTTAAAAACACATTTATAGTCTATGGGTGAGGGGGAAGTGCTTAGAAACAGATGGTTTCTTCATTGCAACAAATGCCGGACAAAAGCAATGTAATCAAACATTTGGCTCACAGTTTAAGGGTACTATTATGGAAAGCAAGGCATGGGCAGAAAAGGCAAGAAGCAGCTCGTAACATGGTATCCATAGTCAAGAATCAGAGAGAAATGAAGCTGATCAGGATCTGTCTTCATTTTGGTCAGTCTGGGATGCTACCCATAGTTTGTGTGGGTCCTCCCAATGACATCTAGCTAGAAATTCCTCAGAGGCTTGTCTATGAGTCTCTTTTACAGGTAATTCTAAATCCCATTAATTTGAAAACACTATTCAAGCATCAAAAAGAGAAATTACTTGAGAGAGGGAGAAATAACACTATACAGACTGAGTAGGTTATATTTACTATTATATATGCATACGTTCATGTAATAACAATTAGTGAAAAGAGAAGTCATTAATCTGACAAAATTAAGGAAGGGTATATAGGAAGGCTTGGAGGAAAGAAAGGAAAGGGAGAAGTAATGTAATTCTATAATAATTTTAAAAAGAAAAAGAGAGATTTTACATGAAAATTTATAGAATATAAAAAATTATGCCTTCTTATTCACTAACCACAGGACAACTGTTCACATTGACTTATATCTTATTTAAGTAGTTTTGTTTTGTATGTTTAGACTCTGAATCATCAATAGTAACTTTACCATTTAGTAAAGATCTATGGCAGAATCGTGTCCACCAAACATGACATGACCGTTGTAATCTTGAGCACTCAATTTCTGTGATTACTTGAATAAAATCTGTTTGTTATTTGCCCATCGATAGTCTACTGTGGTTCATGTCCCTCAGTAAAAATTTAGAGACTGTGGAAAGTTGCTAGCTGGGAAGGATTCGTCAGAGCACGTCTCTCCCAAAGGAAATACAAGCAGTTACCTGTGAGAGACATTTTCTTCAGATGTATAAACACTTATAAGTGTCTCGTGGTTCTGTAAATAATCCTTGACACATGCTCCTAGAAGCAATCCTTATAAAACTCAATGTTTCACCAAGCTAAATTTGTACACGGTCATTCCCTTTGTCTTTCACTGATGTCCAATATAGAGAATTAAATTTTGTTTTCCCAGGAAAACATGTTCACCCACCAAGGGCAATAGAATTATTTGTATCCTAAACCCATAATACACCTGGTATAACCACCCTAAATATAGCTAGTTTCCTAAAGGTTATAGAGCATTGGTTACTAAAATTTCTTGAAAGTACAGAAAATGCTTGGAAATTTTCCAATATATATTTGTTATGTGATAAACTATTTCTATGTTTAGATCTTTCGAACATGCAGAGGCATTTTCCTAATCCTCATGGAAACACATGCTCCCTGTACTAGATTGGTACTGTTTTTACAGATTCAAATAATTTGCATTGCAGATTATATAGCTTGGTGATGCCTGATACAGTACCTATATACTGTGTCTATTTTAGCAAATGCTGAAATGAATATTTTGTTTGCTTATATACCTATCTCCACAGCCAGACAATCTGCTGGTAGCCATCTGCCCACTGCCTTTCTAATAGATGAACCAATTCTAGGTTGTTACACTGTTGGGGAATATACATTTACAGCTCACAAAACAATGCCTTGGGCTGTGTATAGGAAGGGGATTTTTCTGACAAAAGAATTTCATTGGTATCTTCTACAAAAATGCTAATATCAATTTACTCTAACAAGAACTGTGAATGGCTCCTTCAGGCATACCTTGTGGCTTTCTTATGCATTTTCCTAAAAGATATAGGCAAAATGTGGTCCATCCAAGCAACAAGTACCATACAACAAAATACACATTCCATCAATAATTTCTTGGTTTTAGAAAGCAGCCTGAGAATTGATCCATATATTACTGCTTAGGAAGAGTGAGTGTGGGTGGGTGGGGGTGTGTATTTATGATTATGTGTGTGAAAAAAATTGTGCCTGGTCATATTCACATGTTGTTGTAGAATGACATCCTATGAACAAAGCAGCTATTATCATAATATCAGCTGTTCCTACCTATAAGTAGCCATTGAATAAGCTTGTGTACTATTGGTATCCAGTCATAGAAGAAGATGAGGTCATTCTACTCTCATCAGAGTCCAGCCCCTCCTATCCGTATGAAATTCTACCCTAGTTACACATGGTGCTGAGGTATACATATATTCTAGACTATGTAGGTAGGAGAAACTTAAGTGAAGGAATGCTCATCTAGGAGGATATGAAGATGCTATCATTTGTGTAAGGTGAGTGCTATGGGTCACCAAAGCTTCTACCAGCAACTGTTTACCCATGCTCTGTAAATATGGCCAATAAACTTCAGGATGTAAAACTTTAGTTTGTTCTTAGAGCATGAAGGGCGGCATAGACATTGTCTATTTTGTCTCAGGAAAGGAATTCTTGCCTCGGATGTGCATGCAGGTGCACAGGCACATATCTTAGCATATAGGTGGAGACCAGAGGTTGTTGTCCAGTATTTTCTTTGATTATTGTCTACCTTATTTTTGAGATGGAGATCTCTCACTTTACCTGGAACTCGTTGATTTTTCAAGACAAGATAGCCAACAAGCTTTAGGAAAGCTCCTACCTCTGTCTCCCTAGAAATGGAGTTATAGACATGAGCCATTATGCCTAGCTTTTGCATGTGTGCTGTGGATGCAAACTCTGATCTTCATATTTACTGGGCAAGTACCTTCCTAGCTGAGTTACCTCTGGAACCCTTGGTTCATAAACTACTGACCTGGTGTTTCTGATTTTTTAGATTTGATAGGCTAAGTATTATTTTTGAACTTCACAATGTTAAAAAAATTAAACAATAAATCTATTGAAAGTAAATTCAGTGAATCATTTTCATTTATGTTTAGCACCTACAAAATGAGAAGTTGATATTTAATAATTCATTTAAGGACTCAAAGAGATGACTCAGTGTTCAAGAGCATTTGCTACCCTAGCAGAGGACCCAGGTTCAGTTCCTAGCTCCTACATGGCAGCTCACAACCATCTGTGACTTCAATTTAGTCATTTTCGCATCCTTTTCTAGACTCTGTGGGTACTGAATTCATGTGGTACAAATACATACAGTACACATACATACATGCAAAGAAAATATTTATACATGTAAAATAAAAATAAAACAACAACTATAAAAATATTTAATGAATGAATTGGAAAGGTAATTAGGGGATGATTACAGAATTGTTTTGAAACCCACATCCTTACTTATCAAGGTATGCTCATAGGTTATATGAGTATCTTGAGCATAAATGGTCTTCCTGCAGAGCTAGCACACATTCTATTCCCTAGTCTTCTTGCTCAACTGAAGGACAGACACTACTCTATTTCTTAATCCTTATTTAATGTTTACAAAATGCTGGTGGACATGGACACTAAATTAAAGCGTCATGGGAACTCCTATTGTTTTAGCTCTATGAGCCACACAGCTAGTTTAGTTGAAAGGGAGCTGCTTGAAAAAATTACAGAAATAACTGTCTCCTGTGGATCTTCACACTGAATGTACTGGTGTTTTCCTTTTGTTTTCAGCTGTGAAAAAGAAAATCCCCATATGTCTGCTTTTGTTTTATCAAGAGCTTCAAATGTACTCTTGAGTTTTATTGTTTGGATTCATTTTTTTAATCACATGTGTATATGTGAGGGGAGGGGTTGGTATCTGCCTGTCTGATTACAGTTAGAAGGGTGCTTCAGATTTCTCTGGAGCTGCAATTACAAGTAGTTGTAATGATGAGGGTACAATGCCTGTCATGTGCACTGAGTTTCTGTACCAGCAATACATGCCTTTAACCCCTGACCAATACCTCCAGCCCCTGGACTATTACTTCTAAGCATCCCTGAAACTATAATAAATACAGTTTGTAGGTTAACTAAAGTAAAGTTCTAATTAAGAAACTTTAAGGAAATCATATTACTTTTCTCATCAGGATTGGCATCTCTTCAGCATCTGCATGTAGAAAATAGTGAAATAAATGTATTAAAAACATGTAGTTACCTAGTGAAGAGAAGGCTAGGTGATTATGAACATTGCTTTTAGGGAGGAACAAAGTTTGACTCCTAGTACCCATTTGGTAGATAACAATTATCTGTAACTCAGTCCCTGAGGATCTATCGCCTTCTTCTGGGCTCTGGGGAAATCAGGCACCCATGTAGTTAGTATACGTACAAGCAGGCAAAACACCCATACATGAAATAAAGTTTTACACATGTTGTTCAATCATGTTTAGATTAGTATCACTAAAGATACTAGTAATCAATTTCTGAACATATATGTGAGACAATAGGAAAAAAGGACACATTTTTAAATAAATAAAGCCTACAGAAAAATTGATCTCTATTGGGTTTTGATTACAAATTGTTTGAATATTTTTCACCAAACTTCTTACTGCAGCAGTGACAAAATGATTTCATTAGCACTGTAGTTCACTGGCTCTATACATCAGCTTTCTGATTTGTGTTTCACATTTTTTGATACTTGTCAAATAATCACGCAGCTGACTGTCACATTAATTTAGGTGTAGTCTAGACACAGTTGATGATTTTTGGCATAAGCAATACAAAATGATATTTGAGAACTACAGTAAATATTAGCCGCTTCTACAGGAAAGTTGGAGCAAGGAGTTGGGAGATGCTGCTCTATCAATGTTCCTGATTGAACAAGGAAGGGCAAGCTCATAACTGACAAAACACAGGCACCAGAGACAATGCCTCAAGCTCCCATCATTCTAGCAGGACCCTACCCCCAGTCATCTGACTACAGCTGGGCATGCCTCACCCCACAGATAGCCACACCTCCTACAATATAAGGGGTGGTTCACCCCCTCCCCTCTCTCTTGCTCTTTGTCCCTTCTCCTGCCCTCTTTCCTCTCTTGCCTTCTTCCTCTCTCTCCTGCTCTTGGTTCTCTTCTCTTGTCTTCTTGCTCTCTTGCTTCTTTTCTTTCCTTTCTCTCTCTCCTCCTCTTCTCCTCTCCTTCCTCTCCTTTCTTTCTCTCTACATGACTGGCTTATTTTCTCCTTCCTACAATAAAAATATCTCACTCATGCATTGCCACCCTTTAACTAACCAATGCACTGTGCAGCCACAGGCCCCAGAAGCAGAGAGCTCCAGACAGCAGCAGCAGAGAGACTCGGGTATCAGTACCAGAGAGCTCTGGGCCCCAGGAGAGAGACCCAGGTCCCACAGGGAAATATGTTTGCAGAAGTGGAAAGGGTAAGAAGTAGTGAGAGTAGCAGACTGACTGCAACAAAGCAAACTGAAATGGGTCATAGACTGAGTGATTGCAGCATAATGGAGGTGGGGGAGGAATGCTATTGTACAGGACTTTGTTTGGCTCTGACTTGGGCTTTAAGGATTGTCAGAAGCTCCTTCTGTGCAGAGACTAGATTACATAAAGCAATGAAGAAATCAAAGTGACTGTTAAGGAGCATCACCAACAACAAACCAGGACAGAGACTGATGGCAAGCTTCAATGCACCAAACTATGGACTCTGGCTATATTTTGAATATACAGCATATATGATCTGACAGTAAATTTGATTCAGGGTGAGATGGACAGAGAAGAGTCAAGAGTAACACACAGCTAAATATCTATAAGAATAGCAGGATTGACTAGGGTGAACAGGAGCACTGATTTTCATGTGTTAACTTTTTATGTCTTCTTAAACGTACTGAACAGTAAATTGGGAAATAAAAATACTCCTATCTTCAAAGGAAATCATTTAGATAAAGAAGTTCAACATCCTTAGTTATCAGGGAAATGCAAATGGAAACAAACCTGAGATTCCACCTCACACAAGTCAGAATGGCTAGGATCAAAACCTCAAGTGATAGCAGATGCTGGAGAAGATGTGGAGAAAGAGGTACACTCCTCCATTGTATGTGGGATTGCAAGCTAGTACAACCACTCTGGAAATTAGGCTGGTGTTTCCTCAGAAAACTGGACATAGTACTACCTGAGGAACCAGCCATATCACTCCTGGGCATGCTCCAACATATAACAAGGACATATGCTCCACTATGTTCATAGCAGCCAGAAGCTGGAAATAACCAAAATGTCCTTAAACAGAGGATTGGATACAGAAAATGTGGTACATTTACACAATGGAGTACTACTCAGCTATTAAAAATAATCAAGTTCTTAAACAAATGGATGGAACTAGAAAATATCATCCTGATGAGGTAACCCAATCACAAAAGAACACACATGGTATGCACTCACTGATATGCGGATATTAGCCCAAAAGCTTGGAATAACCAAGATACAATTCACAGACCACATGAAGCTCAAGAAGAAGGAAGACCAAAGTATTGATGCTTCAGTCCTAAGAGGGGGAACAAAGTACTTATGGGAGGAAAGATGGAGATAAAGTGTGGGGCAGAGACTGAAGGAAAGGCCATCCAGAGAATGCCCCACCTGGCTGCAAAACCCTTTCAGTCCCCAAACAAGCAGTGTAACATCAGCTCATCCTTGGACAACCATTGGACTGAGCACTGGGTCCCCAATGGAGGAGTTAGAGAAAGGACTGAAGGAGCTGAAGGGGTTTATAACCTTATAGGAGGAAAAACAATATCAACCAACCAGATGCCCCCAGAGCTCCTAGGGACTAAAACACCAACCAAAAAGTACACATTGAGGGATCCATAGCTCCAGCCACATATGTAGCAGAGGATGGCCTTGTTGGGCATCAGTGGTAGGACAGGCCCTTGGTTTTGTGAAAGTTTGATACCCCAGTGTAGGGGAATGCCAGAGCAGGGAAATAGGAATGAATGGTTGCATGGAGGAGCACTCTCATAGAAGCAGGGGGAGGGGGAATGGGATAGGGGCTTTGTGGAGAGAAAGTTGGGAAAGGGGATAACATTCTAAATCTAAATAAAGAAAATATCCAATAAAAGAAAGAGAAAAAACAAAAGAATCAAACAAGATTTATCGACATATAGATGATTTCTAACTGGAAGAGATCTTTAAGACAGACACAGGTCTAGGTCACTTCAGTATTTAATGGTTATAAAAATCTAGTAGAAAACGCAGGGGAGACTTAGGACTAAAATTTAGAGGTCTGGGGTTCAGCTCTGAAGGTAGAACCCTTACTTAGTATTCACAAAGCCCTAGGTTCCAGGTTCACCACCATAGCATAAACCAAGTGTGGTTGTGAGGGAAGGGAAATATCATATAACCCCCGACAGGCAGACAGATAGGGAAATAAGCCATCAATAAGCAAGATGTAACACTCTATCTCCTTCCAGAACAAAGGCTTGATAAGCCCCCCACCCCTCCCACACCATGTACCCTCTCTTAGCTGCTGTACTCAAACATATTCTAGACAAACTCTATACATGGGCTGTGAGCTGATCAGCCATTGCTTTTCTGTTGAAACTGGCCAATGCAGAGAGGGGAGAGGAGAGCCATGTGTCCCAGGCCACCAAAAATGCTTAAATGGATTTTGGTTTCTACGTTCTTTCCTCATGAGGATCCTTCTTTATGGGTGTACAAGAGCATTTTTGCTTTTTATAAAACTTATTTTCTTGCGCTGGTCATTTATTTTCTGGCTTTTAGTTCTTTAGTTTTCAGAGAAAATGAGGTTGAGGTTAAACCAAAACCCCTAGAAGGAAACAGTGACACATGTCTACTAAGCCAGTTCTCAGATGTGAAGGCAGCACGATCCAGAGTTCAAGGCTATGTACTTGGGTACATAGTAAGTTCAAAGCCATCTTGGAGTAGGTGAGATTTTTGTCAAAAGAGCACAGACAACAAATACAATCTATATGAAAAAATATGGTAAGTTGGAGAAAATGGACATTGATAAGTGTCACTGAGGAAGATTTAGGACTGAATCTAGGAAATTTTTGCTAACCCTGGTAAGAGAATTTGGCAGGACAGTGGATCTCAAAATATGATGTGATGAAGCATAATGCAAAACAGGGATTAGAAATAGAGTCAAGGGAAACTATTTTATTTTAATTTCTGCTGCTGTAATATCAAAGCACCATGACAAAAGTAGCTTAAGAGAGAAAAGGTTCTATTTCAGATTACAATTCCAAGTTCATTCTATCATTGTGGGGAAGTCAACTCAGGAACTTCAAACATATAGTCTCATCATATCCACAGTCAGGAGCAATTAAAAATGAATATGAATATGCCCACTTTCTCCCTTGCTTGTCCTCCATTCATTCTCTCTCCTCATTATACAGTTCAGGACACCATGCCTATGCAATGGGACAGTCCACAGTGAGCTGGGTCTTCGCATATCAGTGAACTCAATCCTCACAGGCGTGTTCATAAGTCAACCTGAAATACATAACCTATCATTGAGACTCTTTCCATGTGACTCTAGGTTGTGTGAAATTGACAACAAACGATAGGTATCCTCTAAAGAATTTGTTATAAAAGAACAGAAAGCAATTTGTACTAAAATTCTAGGAATTGTATCATGTTCAGGAGACAGAGAAGTACTTAAGGGCAGAGAAGTATTAAGAGTGGATGCAGATCTTTCACAATTGGTTGCAGTTCAGAAGAAAAATACCTCGTCATGAAAATTACAAAGTGTTATTTCCTTAATTAGGGTTTCTCTTGTTGTTATAAAACCCAATGGCTAAAAGCAACTAGGGAAGGAAAGGGTTTATATCAGCTTGTAGCTACTAGTCCATTATCGGAGAAAGTTTAGGAAGGCGGGGACGCAGTGACAGCAGGATGGTCCTAGGGCAAGAAGTGATGCAGAGGCCATGGATGGACGCTGCTTATTGGCTTTCTCCTGACTTACTAAGTTTGTTTTGTTACACTTGCCCAGATCAAATGTGAATCTAGAAAAAACCCTGTAGACTCGTTACTGTTAATTTGGTGAGACATTTTCTCAGTTGAAGTTCCTCTTTCAAAATATACCTAAGTCTGTGTGAAGTAGACATAAAAACCATCCATCACAATTATTAACAATGAAATGAAAATATCCAAGAATGTATTTCAAAAATAAAGGCAACAGTATATATGGAAGTTAGGGGAAGGTGGTCCGATTAAGTTCCAATTATTTTCTGGAAGAAATGGAGCTAGTGCTAAGAAGAGCATCTAAGAATGCCAGGAGTGGAAGAAGATAGTTTTATTGGTATTTTAGTCTAAAAATTACTAAATTGCATTGAAATTTTGTGTCTCCTTCTACTAAAAGACAATGGTCATTTCTCTCTTTCTCTCAGTGTTTTCTTAAGTTGTCAAACAGGTTCACCAGGGACCCAGCATATGTCAGTCTAGCAGACAGATTGCAGCCATGGCAGCCATGGGCACAGGGCCCTGCTGTGTCCATCCAGTTTTTCATGAGTGGCTGCCAGTTCCTCCAATGAGCCAGAACAAGAAACAAGTACTTGAAGTTAATCTTAGAGTCGTTAAAACCACTACTTCCTCTGATGTGAGTTAAATTATTTCTGCAAAAATCAAATGACCAGGTATTTTAAAGAGTAATTTTACCAGTTTAAGAGACAGCATCTGCATGACTCAATCCTTATTCTGTTGGAAAAGCTGCCCTCAAGGGATTGGGCAAATGTATTAACTCCTATGTCAGAAGACTCACCAGTAACTAGGGTATACATTGTTATTAGCTATAGAAATAATTTCCTGTGGGGACAACTGCCATTAAGGTATAGAACTCAGGTTGCTGTTAAGATGTCATCAGTGGTAAAGTACCTTCTATATAAACACAAGGACCTGGGTTCAATTCCCAGAGGCTATGTAAAAATCCAGGGATGGTGTGTATTCAGAAACAGTGTGGACTGTTGGAGTTTTCTAGCCAGATAACTTAGCTTAGGTGATGAACTCCAACTCCCAGTGAGATACCCTGTCTCAAACATAACATACATTTTCTGGCCTCCATGCAATATACACATACGCTTAAATAAATATCTGCACCTGTGTACATCCATGAGCATGCACACGCAGAGGCAGAAAAACCTATGAAGGTTACAGTTAGTAATCAAAAGCTTACCACCTGGTCTTTGTATACACAGAATCCTAAATAGGAACCTTTCAGACAGCAGGAGGCGAGGTCCTGATAGCATGTTTATTTACAGGTTTGCTACCCTTCCCTAACGGCATTACATTTAAACCTGACATGGGTACCATAATCACCATCCTTTAGGAAACGGTGATTTCCTTGTTTGAATATGACTGTGAATGCCGTATCTTCATCATAATTAAAGAAGAGCAGACTACAGTTGGGGAGGAAATGAAAAGTGATGTATGGCTGGCTGCATTTACTAGGAGTTATCCATGAGGAGATATACGGCAAGGAACTTGAATGGCTGACAGTATTGTTGGGCATCTAGTTGGTAAAAACAAGGATATAAAGCCAGCATCCAGCCTTCACAGGACCAAGGTCGTCTTCTCCCACTAATGCCAAACAAGGCCGTCCTCTGCTATATAAGTGGCTGGAGCCATAGATCCCTCCATGTATACTCCTTGGTTTTTGCTTTAGTCCCTGGAAGCTTTGGGGGTAGGGTCTGGATGGTTGATATTATGGTTCTTCCTATGAGGTTGCAAACTCCTTCAGTTCCTTCAGTCCTTTCTCTAATGACTCCATTGGGGACCTAGTGCTCAGTCCTAGGATGGGCTGATGTTGTCCTTTTTATTTGGTGATTGAAAGGGCTTTGAAGCCAGGTAGGGCAGTCTGTGGATGGCCTTTCCTACAGTCTCCAGTCTCTACTTCATACTTCGCCTCCATATTTCATCCCATAAGTATTTTGATCCCCCCTCTAAGGACTGAAGCACCCACACTTTGGTCTTCCTTCTTCTTGAGCTTCATGTGGTCTGTGAATTGCACCTTGGGTATTCCAAGCTTTTGTGCTAATATCAACTTATCAGTGAGTGCATAAACGTGTGTGTTCTTTTTGTGACTGGGTTACCTCACTCAGGATGGTATTTTCTAGTTCCATCCATTTGCCTGAGAATTTCAAGAGTTCATTGTCTTTAATAGCTGAGGAGTACTCCATTGTGTAAATGGACCACAGTTTCTGTATCCATCCCTCTGTTGAAAGACATCTGTGTAGGGGAATTCAAGGGTAGGGAGGTGGGAATGGGTGGGTGCCTGGGGGAACACCCTCATAGAAGCAGGGCAGAGGAGATGGGATAGGATGTTTCAGGGCCAGGGGAGGGACTGGGAAAGGAGATAACATTTGAAATGTAAATAAATAAAATATCCAATAAAAAATGAAAAAAAAAAATAAAGACAAGACCATGCTTTAAATAGTGAAAAACAGGAAAAGAACAAACACTATGTACAACTGGGATAGACAGTAATGTCAATCAACAGCAATGGTAAAAATGTTGATTGGTTGCTCCACTCAGTGATTCGAATTGACTACTGTCTGCCTTTGCTCTTGTGTTTTACATTGGTTAGAGTGTTTCTGCCCCGTGCATGTTCCCTGTGGGTACAGTGAAAAGTTCTCTTTCAGTGGAGGAAGCCCTCTTTACTGCTAATAGCAGAGCTTCATGAAGGCAGGTAAAATCACACGATCTCAATGTAGTCTTCATCTGGAACCTGATACAAAATCACTTTAATCAAGCAGGACATCAGAATAAAGGCAGCCATTATGAAACTATGAGGAGCTGACTGCTGAAAACTACTTTCTCCTATGCTTTTTTTCTTCCTATAAATGCAATCTGTAAGAAGCCACTCGTGTCTGGGTCTATTTAATATACTGATTGAGTTTTCTTATTTCTGAGATATTTTCAGCTGTTTAAATGCTCGAATTTATGAATTGAAAAAGTATTATAAACTACTATTACAAAAAATTAAATAAATAAAGCCAGCATCCAATCTATAGGAAGGGTCCAGGTGACAGATGGCATTTGCATATTTTTATTTTACACTTATATTTTTATGTGTACGTCTTTGTTGCTGCAAGCGTGGAGATCACAGGATAGCTCACAGGAGGCAGTTCGCTCCTTCTACTATGTGGACTTCAAGATCGAACCCAGGTTGTCAGTTTTGATAGCAAATTCCTATATCTGTCCTACATGCACTGATGGAAGTGATTAGGAGTTGAAACTACTAGTGTTGTGCCCTTTCAAAGCATTCATGAACCCCAAACAGACCATCAAGGTGCCGATTCCAATACAATCAGTCGCACTAGGGTCTTTTTAACCAAGCTGGAGTTTGGGCTTACTGCTAATCCTGATGTAGCAGGACAAGGTTTTGTGGGACATGGAGAACAAATGGAGAGGGCGCTTCCAGCCTGGCAAATACCTAATTGAATGACTATTGTAAAATGACAGGTGGCTGCTCTGAAGCAAAAATCGTGAACAATCACAAATGATCTGAAAGTACATCTGGAGCTGTCGGACTAATATTGATTGACTATCGCTAGGAAGTAGCTAGAGAGTAACTCTAGGGTATGGGCCAGAGACAAACTCATTCTTCCTGGAACTTGGGTCAGCTTAGGTTCAGTTACAGGTAAAGCCCTCAGGCTCTTTTTCTTTTAAATTGAAGACCAGTCCCAAGATAGAGTAGGTGTGGCCTCTCACTAGGATGCTCTAACCTTTCAAGTTAGAGCCATGGCACTAAGTTAATCCTAAGGGTAGAGGTGTCGCAGCCTTTAGGACAAGTGCACATAAAGTTTGTGCTGGGTAGTCTTGACAGAATCTAAAAATCTCTTAAGAGATAAGCTTCTGGGTATTATTTTTTCCAGAGATCTCCCAAATTGATTGAACTGAGGAGGAAAGACCTCGTCTCAATACTGGCAGCACAATTATATGGTCAAGGGTCCCAGACTGAATAAGAGAGAGAAAGCTAATTAGGCATCAACATCCATCTGACTGTTACTTGACTGAAGACGTGATGTGACAGGGTAGTCTCATGACTTCCTTGATGTGAAAGACGGGACCTTCAACACGTGAGGCAAAATAAACCCTTTACTCTGGAATCTTTATTTTTTCCATCGCAACAAGACAAGTAACTGATACAAAGATGAGAGCCACAAGAAGGTTGGTTATTCACAAGATTGTTCTTGTCCATCTATCTCCCTTCCAGGACTTATTTTTTACTAATAATACTAAAACAAACAAGAATTAGGGGCTCACACTTATGAGATGAAGGAAGGACATACTTTTTCATAGTTGCAGCACAGTACTTAGGTTGAATTAACGCTCAAAAAAGAAGGTTCTTGGACACTTTACTTGGGCTGAGCTTTCTGGGGCAGCTGTGACAAAGTCATTTGGGTTATTTTACTCATGAAGGAGAGGCCAGGAGATAGATGGATAGATGTGCTGCACATATCTTCAAAATAGATTTCCAATTATTAACTGTTTATGTAGTTTTCTTATTTTTTCTTTTTTCTTCATTTATTTATTTATTTATTTATTTATTTATTACTTGCCTATGAACATTTACTAGAGACAAATAAGCACTTATTCCACAGAGGGAGGCAGAACAACATCATGAATTCTCATTAGGGAAAACTGAAAAAAAAATCAGTTTTTTTCTCATTGAAAATTAGAGAAAGACTGGAAATAATACTTTCACTTAAAATTTTTTAAAAAGGTTAATATTTGACTATACTTTTGAGCTATGACTTCCCAAATCAAACATTTGATACTTGTATATTCATGTTACAAAGTAAAAACAATATTTTGTGTCTGATGGAGAAAACACCTTTCAATGACAATTGTTTTGATCTTTTTTTAGGCTATAATGAACAAGAAGGTTTGGACAACTGCTGAAGAATATTGCGTACCTAAGGGCCATCTGTCCTCTTTCTGTCTCAGGTGATTAATATCCTGTAAACTCATGGTTTTGGATGCAGGCCAGTGTTTTAGGAACTCATCCATAGAAGGATAACCTCACAGCTCCAACAGCATTTTGGTAATATCTGTTCACTAACTTTTAAGAGTTTCTTTATAATGATAAAGTAAACAAGAATTAAGTAAGGTATAAGACAGAAATAACTAAAGCTTTTCCAGAAACTATAAAATAATCTCCCATTATCTATTCTGGTACACAACACACATGGAGAAAACCACATATTTATTTAAAAGATATTATGTCTTGGAGTTTCCTTTTATACATGGTTATTAGGACTAGGAGGTTTCATGCATGAACTTGAGTATTGTTAGGAAAATATAGTTTATAATTGTTAAGCTTTGTAATTTAAACATTGATGTAGAGCAGGAAAGGATAATAGAACAAGAAAAAAGGAAGGAGGATGTAAAAAGTGATAAAGACTTTATGAAAGGAGAAGGGGATGGTAGGAGGCAAACATCAGAAATGGGGAAAGAAAGAAGGAAGGTAGGAAGGAAAATAGAAAGGGAGTCTGAGAAAAAATGGCAGGAAAAGGGTGGGGAAAGAAGGAGAAAATGGGAATGGAGGGAAAGAAGAAAGCAATGGAAGGAAGGAAAGGGGGAGAGGAAAGAGGGGAGGAAGGAAAGGGAGGGAGTAGAAGACAAAAAAAAGAAGGGAACAGAGAAGGAAGAGAAGGAAGGAGATAGAAAAAATGAAGAAAGGGGAGTAGAGAAAACATTGTCTCCAAGGCACCAGGGCATAGCATGTCTTCTCACAAGAATCACGAGTTTTCAGTAATGATGGACAATCCATCAGCTTCATTCTATATTTACAGAATATCTTGGTGTGTATAAACCCACTTTTGGGTGTTGTGGTTGATATGGAACAAATAAAGACGAGCTAGTCATTTACTTTTCCATGAAGAGACACAAGAATGAAGGAGAAGATGATCTTCCATATGCAAATCTCCTACCTTCCTATATCCCTGAGCACTACCAGTTCCCATATCCAACTCTCGTCGGGTCAGGTGCCACTAGGCATCACGCTGGATTTCATTTAGGTTTCTTAACAGCAATCTGAACGCATAACTTCAGAAACAGATACAGAGACCCCACAGCCAAACATTAGATGTACCTCAGAGAGTCTTGTGGAAGAACTGGAGGAAGGATG
>JADRCD010217192.1:0-17553 GCA_019843815.1 Montemys delectorum
CATATCTTCACATCTGGCCAGCTGCAGATCCCTCAGACTCCAGACCCGCCTCGTTCTGGTCACTGAGCACCCTACTGTACATGGATGAGGGCCGTGTACACTCTTCCTCCAGGGTGACCTGGCCAATCCAGCATGAATGGTCCTCCATGTACCACTGAGATCAAAGTCTGCTTCTGCATCCTTGCCAGCTTCAAGCCTACCAAGGAGTATCTGAGTCCCCTTGGCCACAACAGTTCCTAAGGACCACTGGATAAAGGCGGGGGCGGGGGGGGGGGGGGGGGATGTCTCACAGTGTTCTGCAGCAAACCTTTGCCCTTAATTCTGCCCAAGCTATCTATTCACTGAAGAGCCAACACGGTTCTGGTCTGGGCTTCTGGGGGCTATTTTCTTCTTCACTATGGTTGCTTGGTTTAAGAAACGCCAAGAGAATAATTACTCCAGGAAAATGAACTTTCTGCATGCTTCAGCCGAATAAAGTTATTCACGCTCAGAACTAAAGCTAGGTGTAAGGACTCACATCCAAGACATCCCCGGAGGGTTGTGCCTGCACACTGAGCTCATCCGACCTAGTTAAAGGGCAGAATGGAAAAAATTGCCTCCAGCTAGGCTTGTTGGGTGGGGCTGAGTGTGCTTCCCACCCGGTCCTCCCTTCTTTCTCAGCAAAACGCCCTACTTAGGGGCGGGGGAGGGTTCGGACTGGTGGGTGACAGGTAGGATGGCCAGTCTCCATCTCCAGACCCCAAACTCCCAGAGAGGGGGCAGCAGCCAGGTAAGAGGATTTGCTCCAGGACAGAGCGCACAGCGAGGACACTTACCTCTTGATGTAGCTGCTGAGGCGGTAGAGCTGCCCGTCGAGGCGCACCAGGCCGTCCCCGAAGACATTGAAGCCTCCTCGCGCCTCCCCGGGTTCCCCGGGCCCGGGCACCACGAGCTGCTCACCGCGCAGCTGGAAGGCACCAGGCTGTAGGCGGAGCAGCTGCGACAGGGGCAGCAGGGCCAGTTCGCAGTCGCATGTCCACAGGCTACGCAGCTCCCCGGACGAAATGGAAGTCAGGCTGGGTCTGGCCACAGGCTCGCACGCTGCAGTGGCCATACTCAGGTTGTGGCTCTGTCCCTTCCTTCCCTGAGGGTCGCCAAGTGGGAGGATTAAATCTGTGGTCTGCTCCCGGCTGCCCTGGGCTGCGTGCAGTTGTAGCTCTGGAGCCCTCTTGTCACCCTGAAGGTTGCCCACCCTCGAGGAGCGCTGCAGGCCGGACAACGAAAAAAAAACGGTCCCAGCGCTGCACAGCCCCTTTTATCAGGCACCAGGCACGCCCCTCCGGCCCCCAGGCAGGACCCCAGATGCTCCTCCACTCCGGCAGAGCAATCAGTGTTTCATAACTTGGCATGCTCCCACCTCGCCTGCTCACAGCCAAGACTAACTTAGTCATCCCACTCGGGTCAGACACTCAAAACGGGCGCAGGGCCCTCCCTGCCTGGTGCAGCATTCTCCTCACGGCAGATGCTCAGGCCTGGCTCAGTGCCCACTAATCTCTCAGGTACCATATAGCGTTCCTGACCACTTCTCCACCTCTGTCAGAGCTCTGGCTGGGAGCTGCATCCGTATCTACATCCTCCATCCCATGCCCATTCTGTCTTCAGCTTCCTCCACCTCCACCTAGATGACCCGGCTTTTCCTCTCAGCATTTCCTGGCGCGGGTTCCCACCTAGCATCCTTCCATGAAGGCCTGCCACTTTCCCACAAGGCTTTCCTGCATCCCCTTGGGCACTCCTCCAATCCGTGACCCGCTTGCTTTCGCTGCCCCCTGACAACTATGTGCTTGGCTTCACGCCGGAAGTCCCTTAGCAGGCCTTCCCAGTGGGCTCAATTCCCTAGTCCCAGAATCTGTTCATTTGCTCAGTTTATAAATATTTGAGTGCTCTAGCTATGTGCTCGCACGTCTCCCGAGGGATGAAAGGACTATTCCTTTCGATTTAATTAAATGACTATTTCTAGACTATTTAATAGGAGATGAAGAATAACCTAAGTCCTGAGAATGTGGGTGGATAACCGCAACCCCCTGTTATCATCCAACCTGTAGTCTAACAGAGGAGCAGGCACGTTTTCCAGCAATTGCATTGACTGAGTCTCTGCTCTCGGTAAACCAGCATGAGACTCCAGTCAGTGCCGAGGAGTAAAATTTAGAGTCTATATTCAGTTTCTCTCTGAGAGCCTCCATAGCGCCTGGATTTAATCGAGTCGAGCGGAAGCATTTCTGCTACACTTCACTTTTGCCATTTACTTTTAAATGTTTTAAGTTATTTTTATTTTTTTGTTTGTGTATGAATGTTTGCATGTAAGTATGCACACCTCATAACCATCAAACCATCTCTCCAGCACCCTTTACCCCCCTACACTCCCCCTGTTGTAGATATTTTATTCTGCTTGCTTCATTTGATGGTAAAAGCATGTTGTGTTTCAAATGTCACTGTCTTTGTAAACTCTTTTAACCCACTATGCTATTTTCCATCAAAGAAATGCACTCTTCTTTGTCTAGATTTTTCTTTACTGCAACATTAAAATCACTTTGTTGTCTCTTACTATGTATGATAACACATTGTTACACTTTCCATCTTTTCTGCACTCCCCTCTCAGAAATGGAGTTACTGGGATAAGTGACATGAGACAACTATTCAAGGCTCTGGATACCTGTATGTCCTCATTGGCTGTCTGCTGCTATAACAAAATGCTGACCAAAATCAGCTTTGGAGAGAGGGGTTTTATTTGGCTTACAAATTACAGACCAGTCCATCATGAAGGGAAGAAGAGGCCTGGAGACAGGAACTGAGGCAGGGGCCATGGAGGAACACTGTTTGCTCCCAGACTCACATGTATCTACCATTCTTAAACATCCCAGGACAACCTGCTTAGGGAATTGTACCACCCACTGTGGGCTTGGCCCTTCTACATCAATTAACAACCAAGAATACAAGAATATACGCTCACAGATGTACCCACAAGCCAATCAAATAGAGGTAATTCCTCAGCTAAGGTTCCCTCCATGTCAAGCTGACAAAATATAGCTATCAACTATGACAGGATGACAGGATATAATCATTTTCCAAAGGTTCTCTCTCTCTCTCTCTCCCTCCCTCCCTCTCTCTCTCCCTCCCTCTCTCTCCCTCCCTCCCTCCCTCCCTCCCTCTCTCTCTCTCTCATCAGCAGTGACTTCTCACAGTTTGAGTCTTTAGTACTGGTGAAGCATATCCCACAACTATATGTGTTTGAATTGTTTAGGTTATAATTAGGTTCACAATAGAACATCAAGGTTACATTGAAAATCCTGTTTTTAGAAGAGTGGACATGGGGGAGGGGGCCTGTGCTTATGCTTATAATTAAGAGGGGGCAGGCTGAAGATCTTGCCATCTTCATGTGTCTATTCTTGGGTAGTAGTGATGTCATCAAGGCACAGGGGCGGCCTTTTAGCTTCAGAGCTTTAAATGGTCCTGTTCAGTGCCTGTGATGGTCAGCTTTGATTGTCAACTTCACAGAATCTAGAAGCACCTGAATGGATAATCCTCAATGATGGATTATCTACCTCAAGTTGGATTGTGAGTATGTTTGTGGGGGGATGGTTTGATTGTTTTAGTCAATGTGGGAAGATCCATCCCAAACGTGGGCAGTGCTTTGGATAGCCATAAAGATGAAGGAATATGAAAGAAACAAGGTTTTGCTTATTTGACTCGCTTAGCTTTCACTCTTGCTGGTGAATCCATCTACACTAAGCTGCTGCTACTGTTGCTGTTTCCCTCCATAGAAGAACAATGCTCTTTTAGCTCCCAACATGGACTGAAGACCAGCACTCCCCAAGAATTCTCTAGGTCTCTGGCACCAGATTGGAACTACCAAGGCACACTGCTTCATGGGCTAAGCAACTACCAGGTGATCCGCCATTTTTTTTTCACTACTCCACCGTATCTTATAAGCCAATATCATACCTCTTCTTTGTAGCAGGGATTCCTTCTCTTGGTTCTGTCCTTCAACGCAACCTCGAGTGATACAGAAGCCGTAAGTCAGATCCACCAAGCTCTCACAGACCAGTTCACACCACCATTATCCATGCTCTCACAGGCCAGTTCATGCCCCTACTCTTTTCACACCTAGATTTTTCTGTCAGACCACAAGTGTCTGAGGCTGGTAAGATGCTTAGTAAAGTGTCTGCTACACAAGAACAGGGATCTGAGTTCAGATCCCCAACACCTAGATAGTATCTGGGCTGGGCAAAGGGACACATATCTCTGACCCTCACACTGAGGCTAGGGGAAGACAAGTAGATCTATGGAGCTCATCAGCTAGACAACCTAGTCCAGTGGATGAGTTCTGGGTTCGCTGAGCAATCTTGTCTCATAAAAATAATGTGGAGAGTGATCAAGGACGATAACCAGCACTAACCTTTGGCCTCCTCCCTCTGTGTGTGTGTGTGTGTGTGTGTGTGTGTGTGTGTGTGTGCATACATGTGCTCACAACCCTTGTGTACATGCACATATACCCACAGGAACACAGACACTCACAGAGAGAGAGACAGAGAGACAGAGAGAGAGAGAGACAGAGAGACAGAGACACACAGAAACACACAGAGAGACACACAAAGAGATACACAGAGAGAGACACAAAGAGATACACAGAGAGAGACACACAGAGAGAAACAGACAGGATATCCATAGTCTTCCTCTCTCTTATATAAAATGGTCTTTAAATACAGCTTTATCCCATCTCCCTTGTTAGCTATTTTTCTCTTTCCCCTAGAAGAGTCATCTAAAAATTCCTTCTCTGTCATCTCACCCCATGATATCATTGAAACTGATCTAAATAAAGTGTCAGTGACCTCTGGATTGTCACCCCAGGAAGACATTTTTCTCCTCTGATCTCTCCCAGACCACCCTTGTCCTTGCCATTCCTGCCTCCCTGAACTCCTGAAGAAGCTGTGGGGGTAGTCAGTCTGCTTCGTTAGAATTTAACAGACGGCTTGAGATTTGTTAGCTGTGTCAACTAGAATAAGTTTTCTCACCTCTAAAATCTGGTGTGATTTGAGACCAGGGAGTGTCGGGGCAGGAATGTAGACAGCCGAGGGCTCTGGCTGTGGTGCTTCATTACCTGGGTTCAAGGCCAAAGTCAGGTCCCGGGAAACCTGAGCACATCAAACCTGTGTGTCCCAGCCTCTTCCTGTGCACACTGTGGGGTTTGTAGGCAAAGCAGTCTAAGCACTGTCTGTCATACAAGTGTGTGTCTGATGATCTGTGAGGTCAATACCTGACGGCCCACACACTGCATCTGGAAGCCACCACCAGACAGTGCCACCCCCTATCTATGGCTGGCAGTTTTCCCTCAGCTGAGGTCATTTCTTTTTCCTGAGTCTCTGGGTTCTGTCCTAGGCAGCCTCGTCTTTCATGGATGAAGCTGTTCAAACCTGTGCCTCTGCTGACAGCTCTAAGGGATGATCCCTAGACATCTAGTTACAGTCCAGACTGCTTGTCAGGCCCTCAGATAGCCTACACAACTCTATCCAACCTCTCCCTGTGACTTTACACTGGTGACTCCAGAGACTCTTTTTCCTCGTGCTGAATCTGCCCCTTTTGCTGCATCCCTCATCCTATGGGGCATTTGCATCCTACTCTCTAGAGTGCTGAAGGCAGCTAAGACTGCTCCACTTCACTTCCCCCCTCTGCACTGGCTCTCCTCCACTGCCACCCCACTCAAGACTTCCCCAGTCCTCCCTAGTCCTCCTCAATCCTCCCTAGTCCTCTTCAATCCTCCCCAATCCTCCTCAATCCTTCCCAGTCCTCCTCAGTCCTCCTTAGTCCTCCTCAATCCTCCTCAGTCCTCCCCAACCCTCCCCAGTCCTCCCAAGACCTCCCTAGTCCTTTCCAGTCCTCCTCAATCCTCTCCATTCCTCATCAGTCCTCTCCAGTCCTCCCCAACCCTCCCTAATCCTCCCCAGTCCTCTTCAGTCTTCCTTAGTTCTCCTCAGTCCTCTTCAGTTCTCCTCAGTCCTCCCCAATTCTCCTTAGTCTTCTCCAGTCCCCCAGGACATTGGCTGCCTTGGCCTGCTGAATCTGGAATCTACAAAGCACATGCTGACCTCCAGGCTACCTCAACATCACAAGTCCCTGTTACACATTGCTAAGTCCCAGTCCCTGCTAGCATCCTGGCCATTCTCACCTCCCCTACTGTCCTAAACTTCCCCAATTTATGGGCTTCCCATCCCCCCTCCACTATTATCTCTCTAGCCCTGGCCATGCTCTGTCTTACTTTCTCCCCCTGCTCTGAACACTTCCAGATGCCTCTGGCTGTTCTCTCTCTCATAACAACAACAAAAACCCTAACCATATCATGGAGCTGCCATGTTGGCCGACTCTCTACTGTGCCCCCTTGAATACAGTTGTGAGCTGCCTGACTGAAGTGTGGGGAACTAAACTGGGATCCTTTGCAAGAACAGTAGGTGTTCTTAACTGATGAGCTATCTCTCCAGCCCCAAATTCCTACTTTTAATTATGTGTATTGTGGGAAGGAAATGAGTGTGGATTTGCACATGGGAAGACAGTGCTGGCAGAGACCAGAAGAGGGCGCTAACTCCTCTACAGCTGGAGTTTAAGATAGCTGTGAACCACCAGACATGGGTGCTGAGAACTGAATTCTGGTCTCCTGCAAGAGAAGTATATGCTCGTAATTCATCTCTCTTGTCCAGTCTCTGCTGCTTCATGATGGCTAGATCAGCTAGATCATTGATTCTCACATACATGTCATTGGCTTAAAAGTGTAAAACATGACTTGTAACTCCCTGGGAGGTGGGGCTGTTATTCCCGTCCTGGTGCATGAAGGCTGTTCCCAATGTGTGGCTCTCACCTCAGTTTACAGACCTCTGCTCACCTTTTAATACAATAGACATCCCACACTGCACGTTAAATTAGGTGAGGCCTTCTTATCCTAAGGGCAAATGACCTCTGAGGTGCTTAGCTTCATTTCACCCTTTTCTGAAAATGTTCTCTCTCTCTCTCATGTGTGTCTCTGTGTGTCTCACTAGAAGAACAGCTCCACCCTATGCCTTTTTATTCCTGACACACTGTGGCTTCATAAAGATATCCAATTTATTTTCACTGAATGAATGAATAAATAAATGATAAACAGTGCTGTGTCATGATTATGCATAACATTCTAAAAACAGTGCCTGGCATAAATAAGTACTATTGAGTGTTTGTTAAATAAATGAACAAAACACACAGAGCAGGCTTCGGATCATTTTTTCCCCCTGTGGTTATAACTGTCAAAGTCGTGTGAAAGCCAAAGCGGGAACATATGGAGCAATGAAAGCCCAGATTTGCAAAGATGTTTTATGCAAAGAAGTTCACATTCATATTTACTGCACTGACTCCTGACAACTTTAGTCATGACTGAGCCAGAATGGAAAATTCCCTCCTGCCTCCCTCTGAGCTTACCTCATGGGCTCTGGCTGTGGTGTTCTGTGAGCTCATTGCTTCTGTTTGCCCGAGTAGCTGCTCCTGCAGGTCCACATGCATTCCTACCCAGGTCAGTAGGCTGATCCCGGTGAGGTCTGCTCCTTGGCACTTTGATTGCATCTTCTTAATTGCTAGCAGGACACTCAGTGCTCTGGGGCATCGAGGCCGGTGTAGGTCAGGAAACTGGCACATCTGGGAGTCTCTGAAAGCAGTCCAGAAGGGGGTACAGATGGCCGTTGGGGAAGCCAATAAGAACCAAGTGAGGTGCTGGGATATGCTCAAGTCTACAGAACACTTGGGCATGGCATAGGACTGGTTGCTTCAGGCTGTGAAGGTGGTCTCCTTGCTTGGCCCTGGGCTGCCTAAAGCAGAGGAACAGTGTCTCCTTCCCTGAAATGCCTGCTGGAGGAGATAGGCCTCTCTGTTACTGCTTTTACACATTAGAAGCCTAGTCCCAGACCACTAAAGAAGGAAGGATTGAGTCTGGCTTACAGTTCAAGAGGATCAGCCCATCACAGCTGGGAAGGCCTAGATAGCATCAGGTGGCAGGAGGGAAGGCCAGCTGGTCATGTGGCATCAGCAGACAGGAAATAGAGTATGAACATAAATCGGGCCAGGGTTGTTAAGCTTCACGGCTGGTCCCCCATTAATCCACTTTCTCCAATGAGCTCCCCCCTCCTAAAGGTTCTACAATCTTCCCTAAGAGTACCACCATCTGAGGACCAAGCTTCCAAACACAGGAACCTATTGGGGGCACAGTTCCCATGCCAACAGCAACAACCCGAAGCAGCCAATCTTAAATTATTCATCTTACCTCGTTTTTACCTTCCCCAAGAAACCCCAGTAAAACTCTGGCCTCAACTTTCCCCCAACTCCTGCTTCCTGCCTGCTTCCTGCCTGCTTCCTGTCTTCTAGGCATGGCCCTATGTGGCCTGCTGTACCTCTTGGGTTTAGGACCTGTGATTATCACAGTTGTCTGCTTTCCGAAGCAAGGCCACGCCTCTCAAACCTCCCCAAACAGTGCCAGGAGCTGAGGACCAAGTGCTCAAACTCCCAAGACGAGGGGGAACATTCCCCATTCAAGCTACTACAACCTGTATAGTGTACTTTGTACATCTGCTGGTTTGGATGTGTCTTCTGTCTTCTTTGATAGCCTCATTAAGGAGACAATGGTTTGAAGGCTCATTCTACACCTCTACTCTGAAAGGAGGAAACAAGCAACCTTTGGATGTGAATTCTCCTTCCCCTTCCCCCTCCCCTTCCCTGCCAGGGATCTGTGCATGCAAGACTGTGTGTGTTCGGCTTCCTAATTATCTATATATTGCCTGCTATTTTCAAGCAGTCTTCTCCTGTTTTGTGGCTTTCCGAAGGCCTTCCTTTCTTTTCATCTTTGGAACAGAATCTGTCTGTCCTTATTCCGAGGCTCTCCTTTGCTGGGTCAAACAGATGCAATTTCTAGCTCACTGTCTTCCTTGGAAGGCTCTGGGAATATTTCTCATTATGACCATTGCCCCGGAAACGTCAGCTGCAAGGCTCTTCTCCATCCACCAAGTTGTAATAAACTTCCTCTTTCTTCCAACCCACTTATGATTTCATGATTACATTCTAAGATGAAATATATTTCAATTATTTTGCCCCTAATCTAATCTGTCTTTATACTGTAGACTCAGTGACTCTAAGCTGAGTATGATCCAAGTTGGCAATGGATATATAAAATAAAATCTATAAGTCTCTTTGTCCTTCCATGATCTTCTCTAAACCAAGAAAACTTAAAATATTCTCTGGGAGTTGGAGAGACGGCTTAGCAATTAGAGCACTGGCTGCTCTTGCAGAGAACCTTGATTCAATTCCCAGCATCCACAACGTGGCTCCCAACCATCTGTAAGTCCAGCTCCCAGGGACCTATCGCCCCCTACTGGTTTCTGCATGCAATGCACACACATGCTGCACATGGAAGCATGCAGGCAAATACCCATACACATATACACATATAGTAAACAAGTCTTAAAATAAATGTCCTCTGTTAAAAATACTGTGTGTGGACAAGTCTTGAAAGTGTCTAGTACAGCAATGTACACACAATTATGTCCAAATTCAGCTTTAGAGTGGGAAAAGTAAGATGTAATATATAAGAACTGAGCGTTTCTCGTGACCGCTTGAGAGGTGAGAATGTTCAGTGGGAAGTCTGCTCATTCTGTGGCACTCGTGAGCTCATTGAAGCTCCTAAATCAAATGCTGGAAAGATCTGGGTCAGTCATATGGGATAAACATAAGTTTTCAGGGACACTTTATACATTCAATCAACCACAAAATTGATTGTTTTTAATACCATTAGAAAATTCAGGAGGTAGAGGTAGTCAGATCCCTGTGAGTTTAAGGCCAGTCTGGTCTACAAAATAAAGTTCCAGGACAGCCAGGATGACACAGAGAAAATCTATCTTGAAGAAATAAAGAAGAAGAAGGAGGAGGAGGAGGAGGAGGAAGAGGGGGAAGGAAGAAGAGAAAAATCAGCATTTTTATAACTTAAAAAAAAAAAAAAAAAAAAAAAAAAAAAAAAAGATGGTTGTGAACTGCAATGGGGGTGATGCTTCAAAAATCTATTGCCAATTTTGTTATTTTTACTCAACAGCTTTGCTTCTATTGCATAATATCTGTGAACTTTTATCCTGTTAGTTTCTTTAATCAAAAAAGTGCAGATAGAGCTGGCGAAACTCAGCATTTAAGAGCATTTATTCTTACAGAGGATCTGGGGCTGGTTCCCAGCACCCACATGGCAGTTCACAACCATCTATAATCCAGTTCCAGGGGATGCAGTGCTCTCTGCTGGCCTCTATATGCATATGGTACACATAAATAGTTACAGACAAACAAAAGGAAAAGGATGGGTAAAGAAAGGTGCTGTGTGCTTAGCTCTACCTCCATGCTCTGCTTAGACACACGAGCCTTTGCCAGAGGGCGTCAGTGAGCACTACAGACTCCTACCATTCTGTCTCTGAACATGAGTGGCTTGGTCCATTGATGTGTGACAAGACTCATGTTCCAGGATGACAGAAATTGCCCAAGGGCAAGCATATTCCTAGTTTATGAGAAAAGAGTTAAGAACTTGTTTTTAAGATGTCTGAATGGGAGCCAAGAACTTGCTGAGTAATCCACGGCCATCCTCTCTTCCATAGTTTGTCCAAGGGCCTGAGGGACATCCGCAGAAGCATGAGCCATTTAGAGACAGTGTCCATCGATGTGCATTCAGCTGCACCCCTCCTGTTTTCTCAGATGAAAGCTGGTAAGTCTCTTTGAAACACAAAGAAGCAGGCTCCATCCTTCCAATGCACCTGTGGTCAGACAGGGGGACATTTATTTTGCTTCTCTGGAATGTGCCATATTTTCCTCCTCTTCCCCCCCCCCCCCGCTCTGTGCTGGTGATGACACTCCAGGAGACACATTTTAATATATTTTAGCTTCAGCAGGAAATAAGTGTGACAGCGCCTTTTTTAATAAGCCCAAGTTTGTCCTACTTACGTAAAATGAAGAAAATAAATAATACTTTCCACTTCTTACAAGCTTCGCCTTATTTGGATCAAAAGGATCAGCCTTCCAATGAGGAAACCTCAGAGAGATGAAGTAACTTGCCTGAATCGTCAGAGGTCAGATTCAAATCCTGCTTGGTCTCACACCAAAGTTCTTGCCTTTTCCCTTCTTGGGGATAGCTCTCCAAAATTTCTTCACCAAAAAATACCCAACATCTATCCCTCTCTGCTTCTTACTTAGGTCAGACAGGAAGGAAATAAACCATCAGTGGGTTGGTTTTGATTTAAATCTTAAAATCATTTCCATCCATCAACCCCATAGATTTAAGTCTTCCAGGTTCCATTGGGTATTGTACTGGCTGGTCTTGTGTGTCAACTTGACACAAGCTGCAGTTATCACAGAGAAGGGAGCTTCAGGTGAAGAAATGCCTCCATGAGATCCAGCTGTAAGGCATTTTCTCAATCAGTGATCAAGCAGGAAGGGTCCATTGTGGGTGGTGCCATCCCTGGGCTGGTAGTCTTGAGTTCTATAAGAAAGCAAGCTGAGCAAGCCAGGGTAAGCAAGCCAGTAAGGAACATCTCTCCATGGCCTCTGCATCAGCTTCTGCTTCCTGACATGCTTGAGTTCCAGTCTTGACTTCCTTTGGTGATGAACAGCAACATGAAAGTGTAAGCTTTCCTCCCCAACTTGCTTTTTGGTCATGATGTTTGTGCAGGAATACGAACCCTGACTAACACAGGTAAAAATTCAGTTTCTTGGCCATGTCTTTGCTTGGTTCTGCATTCCATGACTAGAGAAGATATTCAGGCTCCTTTCTGGCTGCTGCTTGGTGTGAGCTTGCTTCTCCCTTGAGGTGTCCCTTCCACATCCTCGTGACTTGACAGTCGGATATATCAAATCTGTGTATTGCCTCTATCTGAGAAGTCTAGACTTTTGATCTATGATAACAGATACCAAGAGAGTAAATTCAGCTCTTAATGTTCCTCCAGAGATATAAAAGGTTGGCCGTCTTAATATACTGCTGGGGACTTTGACCTCAATTTAAGAAGAATAAAATTCAATATGTACTAAGCACTGACAACATAAAACGAGCATAGGCTTTCTGCCCCAAAGGTAAAGAAGACAGAGACTGCAGGCACATGAAACAGAAAAGGGATGTTTAAATCCAAGGATCCTCCCTAGCAAGTCACTACAGAATTTGAAATATAAATACTCTTTTAACTTTAAAAGTAAGGATGAGGACACTGAAAATATCGACAATTCTCTGTCTCTTACAATCCTCATCCTGGAAATAAAGAACATTGCGTTTTCAGTACTTGGACTCAAGCCTCGCCCACAGCAGACAGTTGGTAAATATTTGCTGGAGAAGAAATATGAATGGATAATTGTTGTAATCCATTTCCTGTTGCAGTGACACACTACCACAGGCTGGGTGAGTATTAAAGGCAAGGGGGTTTATTTTAGTTCTTGGTTCTAGTCCAGGAGTGAGGGGCCTTATCTGGCGATGATTCTGTTAGCAGGTCTCAGAGCATCGTGGGGGTATCACGAGACTTTTACAGCTGCCTCCTCAGGACTCCCTGCGCTTTCCACCATGGTGGCAGATACTGGAAAGAACCCATTTAAAGGAGGAAAGATTAATTTGAGTTCATGGTTTTAGAGGTTTGCATGGATGATCACTTAGCTTGTGCTCTTCTGGGTCCACGCACGAGTTAGAATAACCTGGCAGGGAGCATGCGCGAAGCAATGCGGCTCACCTCAAGGCAGACAGGTAGCAGAGGGAAGAAGATGTAACAAGGGAAGGCCTTCAAAGGCAGCACTGTGATGTGCTACCTCTTACTAGACCCCACTTCCTAGATGAACTTATTGGCTAGTCCTCTCATGAGCCAAGCAAGCCCCTCCCTCTAGTGTCACAGATGAGGACCAAGCCTCTCACACGTGAACCGTCGTAGGGCAGACAGCATTCTGTGTTCAAACCCTAACACCTGTGAACTGAGTCATCTGCTCATGGGGGGGGGCGGGGCCTGCCATCTCTTCAAGGTCCCATCTCCTCCCATCTTTAATACCTCATAATGGTGCTTCAAAGTCTAAAGTTTTAGAGGAGGCAAACTATATTCACACCACAGCAACGATTTAAAATCCCTTCATTTTTGCTACTCTTGCTCCACTCTTTGATTTATTCGTTCAATAAACATGTATTTTATTCAGTGGGCGGCCCTGTAAAATATGCTAGAAATACAACCTTAAGATACATATATTCTTCCTGTCTCTGGGATTTCGTATAGCTTGCTCTGATTAACCATGTTTTTACCCTAGAGCAACACCTTCAGCGTTTTCTTCCAATTATGAGAAGAACAACGGATTTATATGACTATCCCCATGGAGCTGTTAGGAAAAATGAGGCAAAATAACCTGATTTTTAAGCTGTTGAATGCCAATGAATCGCCAATAAAGTATGCATATTACATCAGTGCATGTTTTTTTTAATGTTGAACACATCTAACAGAAGAATATGGGTCAAGTGAGGAACCTTTAGAATAGGAAATATTTACATAATTGACCTAGAAGCTAGATGAATTAGTGCCCTAATTAGCTTAGTTAGACTGGCAAGGCCAAAGGTTACTTGAGAAGAGTGTCTCAATTGAGGAATTGCCTAGATCATTTTGGCTCACTGGCATGACAGCGGGGACATTTTCATCATTAATTGACATAGAAAAGTCCAGCCCACTGTGGGTGGCGTCATCCCTAGGCAGGTGGGCCTGTGCTTCATAGGAAAGATAGCTAAGCATGTGCCTTGCTGTGATGTTCCTCTGTGGCTTCTGCTTCAAGTCTCTTACTTTCAATGATGGACTGTGCCCTGGTAGGGCAATCCAAATATATTCTTTCTTCCCTTAGGTGTCTTGGGTCAGTGTTTTAGCATGACAACAGAAAGGAAACTAGAATAATTGACAACTGAAAAACTATCCTGGAGCACAAGTGGTCTGAGGGTAGAAAGGCTGCCATCTTAGTTGTAGCATCAGGCAGCAGAGGGTGGAACCTACTCCTCTTCCCCTTTCTACAGCATCTCCTCATGATTCTGACAGAACTCAGAGTGGGGAGCTGTTGCTTCTAGAAACTCAAGTCCTCAGAGATTTTTCTTGGTCAACACAAGACAGTCAGGAGCTGGCTGCTGATTCTCCCTCTATACCCCATTTCTGGGCTCCTCAATTAATATACTTGTCCATCCCTAATCCCTACCTGGGCTGGCCTGGACCTCTTTTTGAGGGCCCACAATACTCTGATGTCATTGAACTCCTCCATAGAACTTTTAGTTTGGGGCTCTCCTTTGACCTTCTCTGAAGCTATCTGTGCGTCAAACCCCCAAACAAAGCTGATGGAGTTTTGTTTCCAGAAATGCTGCAAGAGAAGCTAGAGATATGTAAAAGAGGTTTGCATAGGAAGGCTAGGTGGGACTGGCTTTCCCCAGTCATATGCCACACTACCTCAGCAAGTGCCATCAATCTCTTAGGTCTCTGATGGATCTCTAAAAGACCTTATCAACACTTCTTGCAAAGTTTGATGGCATTTTCACAGGTGTCATGGGTAGATCTAAGGAAGTGCAAGGTTGAAGGTGCCCTGTTGTTGTGCAGCCTATTTGGGCCTTCAACCGTCTTGGCACATGTCTTAGTCAGGGTTTTATTGCTGTGAAGAGACACCATGACCACAGCAACTCTTATAAAGGACAACATTTCATTGTATCTGGCTTCTAGGTTCAGAGGTTTAGTCCATTATCATCATGGGGGGAAGCTTAAAGGTGCACAGGCAGACATGGTGCTGGAGAAGAAGCAGAGAATTCTACATCTGGATTGGCAGGCAGCAGAGAGAGCAAGTGAGACACTGGGCCTGGCTTGAGCTTCTGTAACCTCAAGGCCCACCTCCAGTGACACACTTCCTTCAACAAGGCCATACCTACTCCAACAAGGCCACATCTCCAATAGTGCTGCTTCCTATGAATCTCTGGGGGTCATTTTCATTCAGACCACCATAGCACAACATGGCCTCAGCAAGCATGGATGCTTCTAGCACTGTCTACAGAACCTGTGAAGGCACTGGCCTTCCAGGTAGAATGGTGGGTGGCATTCAGCTGCCCTGCTTCCTCTTTCTCCAGGACTTTTCTGTGGCTGCCAGAATCCCTTCCTCTTTGAACTCTTTGCAGCGCTCCTGTGGGGTCTCTTAGGTCTATCTGTTTGTGTTTTTCAAGCGAGATGAATCCTGCTTGGCTTTTTTTTTTCTTTTCTCATTAGAACCTGTCATCTTCACACCAGCTAGATGAAAGACTCCAGAGAGGCTGCAGTGGTCAAAACATCAATGGCAGAGATGTGTCTGTAATGTGCCTGGCTTCTTGCCACCATGGTAGTGAGTGAATTCAGCACAGGTATTGGGCCTCCTGTTCTTTTGATGCTGTGGCTTCTCCATGGTAACAGTGGTGTCAGGGACCAAAGAGTCCTGAGAAGAGACAATGAATAACCCCGATCCAGAAGCCTCTGCAATCTTCCGATACTTCTGAATTCCATAGTCCTGAGAGCAGAGATGGGTGCTTGGCACCAGGAAGCCCCGAAGACCCCATAGTATAACCTGGTCGTGCCTGAAACCTCAGGGTCCTACCTCATAACAGAGCAAACTGTACATGAAAAGCTCACACAAAAATGTTCATTTTTTTATAATGCCCTGAAAGAAAAAACAAACAAACCTGAAATGTTTTTGTCAAGTGGGAACAATCTAAAAGTTGTGTAAAACACACATCTTTGAATTCTGTAGGACTGAGTACTTAAGTTTATAAATTACAAAGAAAATGTTAGACAGAGCCAAATGACACGCATGATAAAAATTACTTTCAAGATCTAGCCTGGAAAGCTAACTTCAATAATTGATAAAGAAATCTGTGAGAAAAATCAGCAGCACCTGGGAAAGGCTGAACAGATGCTCAGTGGAAAGGCCACCTGGCCAGCTGTATACATCTGTGCTCTCTGATGCTGGCACAGCCAGAGAAATGAGCTCACCAGCCCCAGCCCTCTCACCTGTCGTGGCTTTAGAACTACACTGGCATCCGGCCTGGGGGAGGGAATGGGCCCTCCACATGTCACAGAAGAGGGTAGTTTCTAGACCTGGGGATTCAGTGAAACAATTGCTTAGGACTTGTGACAAGTTGGTCCTGCAATCTTACTAAGTAACATTCCCCTCATCTAGCTATTAACACATCCCTGCAAGACCCTCCCCCATGGGAATACACTGGGGCGGGGCACTGAGTCTGACCTTCTAATCCCAACTGTACGTAAAATAAATGTCAGCACAGCCAAACAGTAACTCTGACCTGTTCTTAGATAGCATCGGCTAGCTGTTGCCAAGGGCATATTGGGTTTCAGTTTGGTTAGCTATCAAGCTGTAGGTGTTTTTAAAGGAGCTCAAAGTACAAGGACTCGAACCCCGGTCTGTGGCCTTCTGGTTATTTAGTTCACATTTCTCTGTAAATCAACTCTTAGAATAAAATTATGAATTTCAAGGCAGGTCCCCAAAGTGCTCCAAGCTTCTAAATAAAAATAAGCGTGACCTATCTCTGTTGAAGGGACCAGACTTTTGAGACGGCGGTACTGTTTTGTGCTGCTGACACTGACTTGGTACTTACTGACCCTAGTGAGGGACACCACGGCCCACAGAGCCACGGTACTCCCTGCACAGCCATTGTGAAGGACAGGAATGCTGACCTCTGTGGACTTGTGGTTGAAACCACAGACCACTGCTCAAGGTCTTTTGCATTGTCAACCCCCAGGGTTCCATACAAACCCTTCTGTTTTTCAGAGTGACAGCAGAAACACAGAGTCTGGAGTTTCTAGGCATGACAGAAAATATGTGTGAGGGTACTCTAAGAGCTAGGAGAGAACTCAGAACTGAAAACCTCCCAAAGACAGAAAGGGTGAGAAAGAAGGGAACAGACAGCTTCATGTGTGTACTAGAGGGATCTGCCACCCCAAACAGAGACAGTACCAGTGTCTGGCCCGTCCAGTGGGTGGGGTGATGGTGCACCAGGGCTTAGAAACAGTTGACAGGTGCTTTTTTGGAAGAAGAAAGGCACCGATCTGCTCTCTTCACACCCGGCCAAGTGCAGTGTTCACGTGCATCTTTAACACAGAAAACTCAACAGATGGGTCAGAAACCCAAGTGATACAAACAACAACAACAACAACAACAACAAAAGAGTGTCAGAATCTCCCATAAAATAGCAGAATGGTCAAGACATGGAAGGTGGGAACAAACGGTGAATAATAAGGGAAGGAAGAGGAGGCCCAGAGGTTCTGAACAGATGCTGCTCTTGTGGAGAATCTAAGGTCCATGTGCCCTGTCAGTAGCTCTCAGCATCCTGTACCTCCAGATCCAAGGAACCCAACTTCCTCCTTTCTCTTATGGCATCATGGGCACCTGCACACACACACACACACACACACACACACACGCATTAAAAAATAAGATCATTGTTTGAAAGTACACAGTATAGATAAGTCA
>JADRCD010217193.1:0-20774 GCA_019843815.1 Montemys delectorum
ACCTGCTCCCAGCACTCTTGTTGGAAGAAAATACAAATGCGAAGAGCAGAGGTTCTTTCCTCTACGGCAGGCGCTGCAGGCCCTGGCACCGGACTAAGAGAATATGGAAGCCCGTGCAGCCCATAGCTGCAGAGCTTCGAGAGCCCTGAACAAGGCTGAAATGGGGAGGAAGGACGGTGGGCCCATTGTGGTCCCCTGATGGATCCACCCAAAACTGTGCAAATGTTTCCCATAGGCACCAGAAAGGGGAAGATTAAAAACTCACTGGCTGGGACCAAGGCCAGCCGGGGAGCAACACTGAGGGTCACTAACACCAATCAGGGGCCCCAGGCAAACTCGAGGAAGCAGTTCAGAAGGAGAAATAAACAAATTAACTTGTCAGAGCCATCCAATTAGACAGGCCTAATGAAATAGATGCATAATGAAGTAACATTTAGAAGTAGTGGCCATGAGCATGTTTGTGATTTTCTTCAGACTCCTGCTCAAAGATGCAAAGATGTCACAGGCTAGCACAATACACTCAATGGTATCAAGGATTGTGTGGGAATATCCAACACATTACAGTAATCCTAAATATGTACTATGTTTTTTAAACCAGTGGTTCCAGGTACTCAAGTCCCTTTCAGGGTTTTTTCCCTTAATAGTAAATGCTTTTTTGCCTGTTTTAGTTTCACGGTTTTGCATGTAAAGTTTCCCAAAGGCTCTAGCTAAGTATCCTAATGCCACCATTCTTCAGGATCTGGTGGGAGCTTATGCTTGCATATGTGTAACTATACATATATATGTATACATGTAAGTATACATACATGTATATATGTGCATATATGTATACATATATGTTTATATACATCTGTATATGCATGTAAGCATACATGTAGATGTATTTAAACATTCCAGTGGGGGCTGGAGAGAGAGCTCAGCAGTTAAGAGTGTATGCTGCTCTTTCAGAAGGCTAAAGTACAATTTTCAGCATCTGCATCAGGACGCTCACAGCCATCTGTAACTCTAATTCCAAAGGGTCTGTCTCCCTCTTCTGGCCTCTAGAGGCACTGCACTCACATGCACAAACCCAAGCTCAGGCACCCAATGTGCACACAATTTTTAAAAACTTAAAAACCAGGCTAGTGAGATGGCTCAGCGGGTAAGAGCATCGACTGCTTGCTCTTCCTAAGGTCGAGAGTTCAAATCCCAGCAACCACATGGTGGCTCGCAACCATCCGTAATGAGATCTGATGCCCTCTTCTGGTGCATCTGAAGACAGCTACATTGTACTTACATATAACAATAAATAAATCTTTAAAAAAAAAAACAAACTTAAAAACCATTCCAGTATTATTTACAATATTCAAATGTTGAGAGACTTTATTCCCATGAACAAAGGCCTTTGGAGTCCTCAATAATTTAATAGCTTAACACAGTCTTAAGACCAAAAATTGTGAGAACTCAGGCCAGGGAAAGCCTAAGTGAAATTGTGCTACTTGCTATACTCAGTAATAAACTCAGCATTGGAGCTGTAGAGGACTTAGTTTTGTGAAAATGTAATTGTAAATGTTTAATGTTTAATGTAATTGGGTTATGTTTACTTGAAAATTTAAAACTCAGTCATATTCAAATCTGATTTTCAAAGTTATCAATCATGTGTTATAATTTATAAGTATCTAAGAAGAAAACAACTTTTCAAATATAAAATAACTTGGTTTTTAGATCTTTTCAAATATAAAATAACTCGGTTTTTAGATACTTAGTAATGTAGTATTAAAATTAAAATATGTGCAGCTTACGTATATTTTGAGTAAAATATTTAAATTTTAATCCAGAAGTATTTACTAACAATCATCCATGAGTGAGGTTAAAAATATATTCCTTGGGGCTGGAGAGATGGCTAAGCAGTTAGCAGCACTGACTGCTCTTCCAGAGGTCCTGAGTTCAATTCCCAGCAAACACATGGTGGCTCACAACCATCTGTAATGAGATCAGATGCCCTCTTCTGGTGTGTCTGAAGACAGCAACAGTGTACTTACATATAATAAATAAATAAATCTTTTAAAAAAATATTCCTTACAAGCTGATGAATCATTAGAAATAAGCATGAGATGAAGACAAAACTGTATGAAATAGATAATTATCTACTAATGAATTTTTTTACTTCATTACTCTATTTTTTTATTTTGTGTACGAATGCCTTGTCTTTGCTTATGTCTATACCACACGTGTGTTCCTGGGGCCTGAGGAGTCCAGAAGAGGGCATCGAATCCCCTAGAACTGGAGCCTAGGATGGTTGTCAGCCACCATGTGAGTACTGGGAACTGAACCCAGATCCCCTGCCAGAGCAGCAAGTGCTTTATCAACCCCATCTTATCACTCCTATGAAAACGATGAACCCACCATTAGAATTGCTATAAATGTACAGTAATAAATTCCACAGTTATTTTTTGAAGTTTTATATACATATAAAACCCACAGCCTGACACCAGGCTTTCAGTTTTATCAGAGTAAAGGTGGGCTTTGTATATGATCTACCTGTGAAGAGTAAGGAGACATTCCTTCTAACACACAAGATGAGGGCTTCCGTGGCAGCGTGTGCTTGCCTGGGCCCTGGAAGACAGGGCCGCTCATACGCATTCAGAGCCTCACCTAATACTCTTCTGAAATAATTTTCATGTGAGCTAATTGAAGCGTAGGGAGAATCAGCCTTAACCAGACTAGCATCCGTCCCCTTAGGCGGGGCTTGGGCTCTGTCCCCAGCTTGGATGAATCAGAACCTGCAATGTCTAAAAGACATGAAGGAAGGGGGCGGGGGCTGAACTACCCTGGAGGGATGAGTGCATAGAAGATCGAGGTTAGTTTTGCAGTTTTTTTTCTGAGTATATAGAATTTTTATGTTGTGTGTATAAGTGTTTTGTCTACATGTATTGCTGTGTACCTGTGCATGTGGGTGCCCATATGGACTAGAAAAGGCTATAGGACATTGAGTCCTCTGGAGCTGGAATTACATACTCTTATTAAGTCACTACTTGAATGCTAGGGCTTGAACGTGGGCCTTAAGGAAGAGCATCCCATGTTCTTTACCAGTAAACCCTCTCTCAAGCCCTGTATATCCATCAAAAAAGTAAGGAAACTATAAAGAAATAAAATACCTTTAAGTCACCAGGTGGTGGTGGTGCACGCCTTTAATCCCAGCACTTGAGAGGCAGAGGCAGGCGGATTTCTGAGTTCAAGGCTAGCCTGGTCTACAGAGTGAGTTCCAGGACAGCCAGGAACTCACAGAGAAACCCTGTCTCAAAAAAAGGCAAAAACAAAAACAAAACAAAAAACCAAAACCAAAACAACAACAACAAGCCCTTTAAGTCATCTATAGTCCACTATCCAGAATGAGCTACCTTAAGATGCAAGGCACATACCTTTCTGGTTTGTTTTGTTTTGCTTGTAAGTACACACAAGCCCAATTACACACACTTCTAAACTGGGATGGCAGCAGAGATTCTGTTGTCTTCTGTTTCCGTCATCCTGTGACACCTTTCCACTTGAAGTAAAATCAGAGATAATCGTCTGAAATGAAACACTATTGCAATTCCACAGATGTCACCGCCTACTGAGCGCTTCCTCTGCGATGCACGTTACACAGTTGCTAGCTAATACTCAATCTTACAAATTTTCAAGGTCTTGGTGTAGTTATCTGATTTTTTTCTTAGTGGTAAAGTGATGCTACGAAGTTCAGAAGACTTCTGATGCCTTTGGCAAACTCCCTGACGGTGCTTGTTACTGCGAGTGACCCTGATTACACTATCTCTGAGGACCTCTGCCTGTACCACCCACTTCCGCGCTTGCTCTTTGCTTTCATCTTCGCCAGTTTCCCTGGCTACTGTGATAGCTCATAATTATTTAATTTGTGTTTCTACGATTACCAGTGAAATAAAATATATCTTATTATGCCTGCTGGCTACATTTACTTTTTTTTTTTTTTTAATGAACTAGGTTTTTTAACATAGCAAGGCTCTTCACCTGGTTTCAAATTGAGATGAGTGTCATATTTTTAAAGATGATTTTCAAGAGTTTCTTTAGCCTACTTTAAAGCCTTCAAGTTACTTTCAAAAGTATACTTTCTTCCATACTAAAGAGTGTGTGTATGAGCTGGAGAGATGGCTCAGTGGGTAAGGGCACCGACGGCTTTTCCGAAGGTCCTGAGTTCAAATCCCAGCAACCACATGGTGGCTTACAACCATCCGTAATGAGATCTGATGCCCTCTTCTGGGGTGTCTGAGGACAGCTACAGTGTACTTACATATAATAATAAATAAATCTTAAAAAAAAAAAAGTGTATGTATGTGTGGTGTGAGTGTATAAGTGTGTGTGGGGGGGTATGGTGTGTGTGTATGTGTGTGTGTGTGTGTGTGTGTGTGTGTGTGTTGTGTGGGAGTATGGTGTATGTATGTGTATGTGTGTGTGTTGTGGGAATGTGGTGCATATGTGTGTGTGGTGTGTGAGGGTATAGCGTGTGTGTGTTTTGTGGTGGGATGTGTGAGTGTGTGTGTGTGTGTGTGTGTGTTGTGGTGTGTGTATTGTGGTATGGTGTATAAGTATGAGTGGTGTCTATGCTGTGTATGTGAGTGTGTGGTGTATATGGTCTTTGGGGGGTATGATATATGTGTCAGGGGTGTTGTGTATATGTGGTGTGTATGGTGTGTGTATGTGGTCTGTGTGGTGTGTGTGTGTATGTGGTGTGTGTGTGGTATATGTGTGGTGTCTGTGTGGTGTATGTGATGGAGGTTGGTGTGTGTGTGCTTGTGCACATGTGGTGTGTGCAGATGTGGTGTGTGCAGTGTGTACAGGTGTGGTGTGTGCAGTGTGTGCAGGTGTGGTGTGTGCAGTGTGTGCAGGTGTGATGTGTGCAGTGTGTGCAGGTGTGCCTGGATATATGCTTGCAGGCTAGAGGAGGGCACTGGCTGGCCTTCCCTATTGCTGTCTACCTTTGAGGCAGGTCTCTCCCTGATCCTGGAGTCTCTCTTATTGACTAGGCTGGCGGCCAGCAAGCCCCAGAGACTCTCTTGTTCTCACCTCTCCCCAGCAGTGTTGGGTTTACAGGCATGTGTGAGACCAGGCCTGGCTACTTTTGTGGATGCTTGGCTCTGAACTCAAGTCTCCATTGTTGCAAGTAATTTTAACCACTTTGCATGTATCTATAAATAATCAAAATGTGAGCAACACTGTAGAGAAAGGGTAAAATTGCCCATAATTACACTGTTATCTTCTTAAGATGCACAAAGTAAATTCAAATCTCTTCCCTTCTTATTTCAACACCATAGCTCTTTCAGCTGGTCAGCTCTTTCAGAGAAAGACTTTCCCAGAACAAGATCAGCATCAGGAACCGTGAAGAAACTATGTAGAAATTTTAATTAAATATTTTCCATTAAACTTTCCAATTTTTTCCTTAGGAGGTAAGTGTTCAATTTTATATCCTTGTGATAATTATATGCTTTCACTTTTGACAATTAGCCTCTTGATTCATCTGGAATCTATGCTGCCATATGGTATAAAGCAATGATCTGACTCAGTACTGGCTAAGCGACAATCCATAGCATGTATTGAATTATCCAGTCTTTCGAATTGGCTTCAGGGGCTGGAGAGACAGCGCAGTGGATAAGAGAGCAAAGTCCTCGCTCCAGCAAAGGACCCGAGTTTGTATCCCACCACTCAGGTCAGGTGGCTCATGACTTGCTTCGAATTCCAACTCTAGGGGGATCCAGCACCCTCTTGTGGCCTCTGCAGGCACCTATACTCATGTGTGCGTGCGTGCGCGCATGAACAAACACACACACACACACACACACACACACACACACACACACACACATAAAAATAATAATAAAAATTTAAAACTGGCTCAAAAGTGGCAATCATCCCTTGGTCCTTTGTGCTGCCTGCCTTTGTAGTTTGTGTTTCACGCTGGCTCTTGCAGGGCAGTTACAATGTATTAGTCTTAAATTTAGAACTCTTTTAGCTATTCAGTTTATTCTTCTGATGAACATTGGAATTACTTTACCAAAATGTGTCAGGAGCTTGGATAATTATGCCACACGTGCATATTTTGTGGGGACAATTGATAGTTTCTTTATGTTCTTGTTTATATTTTCAGGCAGAGTCTCTTTCAGTAGCCCAGGCTGATCTGGAATTTGTTATGTAGTCCGATTTAACCTCAAATTCAAGATCCTTCTGCCTCAGTTTCCCTGGTGCCGGGATGGCAGACATGTACGACCATGCCTGAGTGCAGCTGACTCAACAAGGACTGTTCATCCAGGACCACCACACTCGTTCTCCGTAATCATTAAAGTCTTTCAGGTTCCTCAGTAGAGCTCATCTGGATTTTTTTTTTTTATAAATCTCTTTATAGGGCTTTGTACTTTTATTATTGGAGCACAGCATCCATCAGGATGTCTGACTTGTCATGACTAGGAAAAGATGAAAAGTTTTTTTTCAAAAAGTACGTTCAGGACTGTTAGTCAAAGTCAGTCAGGCAGCGCCGAGGACCATCAGGGGAGGACAGAACACCCAGCCTGCTATTCAGGAAAGGCACAGGGAAGTTCACTGGGAAATGGGTTTCTGTCTCCTCAATAAGGCCTATTAGTTACCAAAGAAACACTACTTTTTAAACGTTCTCTGGTGTCTAATATAACTCACAGAGGAATCCGTTCTTCTTCAGTGCCTGCTATTGTATTTTCTGGCCATTTCCTTTCCTACTGGTGACAAAGGATGTGAGCTGAGCTCTCTACTGCTCTAGCTCCAGAGAGTTTTGTCTATGTGTATGATATCCCTGAAGGTCAATGACCTTAATGGTCTCCTAAAACTTTAGTTATCACCAAGTGTAATGAAATGAACAAAATTATTTAAAAATGGGGAATGTGCAACACTGGTGAGCTTACCCTTGCAAGTATCATGATGATAGACCTTACAATTGTAAGCGTGCAGAGGCACCATCGATCCTTTTCTAAGCAAGTCACAGTTGAAATATATTTAAAGCTCATGTGATTCAAAATTGGATTACCAGAAGAACACTGATGACCCTCATACACAGATGGGCAGGTGTAAAAATATTGTTTTCATTTGCTCAGCTGTTTCACAGGACGAAGACCACGCCTGACAGCCAAGAAGTCCTTGAAAAGGCAAAGCCCTTCCACAGCCATGCTGAGATTACAGGGGCTATCATCTCATACATTGCTTTTTCTTTTTTCTTTTTTAAAAAAATTTATTTCTTCATTTTATTTATATGAGTACACTGTAGCTATCTTCAGACACACCAGAAGAGGGAGTCAGATCCCATTACAGATGGTTGTGAGCCACCATGTTGCTTCTGGGAATTGAACTCGGGACCTCTGGAAGCCCAGTCAGCGCTCTTAACTTCTAAGCCATCTATCCAGCCCCATAACATTTTCTTTTAAAATGTGTTCTGACACCAAATGTTAAAACATTCTGATATTCTCTGGTGCTGGTGTAAATTAGTTCAATCAGTTCAAAGAGTAATTAGGCATTATTTAATAAGACTGTTCACCCATCACAATCTAGCAGTCCTATATCTGAGTCTATTCCCTAGAGAATTATTTGCATTCCTCTGTATTAGTCAGGGTTCTCTAAAGTCACAGAACTTATGGAATGTTTCTCTATATTAAGGAAATTTATTGAGATGATTTATAGTCTGTAGTCCAACTAACCCAACAACGGGCAGCTATGAGTGGGAAGTCCAAGAATCTAGGAGTTGCTCAGTCCCACGAAGCTAGTGATTTCAGTTGGTCTTCTGCAGAAGTAGGTTCCAACAGGCATGCTGGCAAATAAGTACAAGCAGTTGAAGAAGAGTGAGTCTTCCTTCTTCCAATGTCCTTATGTAGGCCTCCAGCAGAAGGTGTGGCCCAGATTAAAGGTGTGTGCCACTATGCCTGAATTTGGGACTTACTTTGTCTCAGACTGGCCTGGAACTCAGAGATCTCCTTGCCTCAGTCTTCTGGCATTAAAGGTGTGCCTTGCCTGGGCCTAAGCTTTTCATGGCCACTATACCTCAAGATCTCCATGTCAAGGTCCAGGTCAGAAACTTGTGCCTTCCAGACTCAAGATCTGGATCAAAGGCGACCCCTCCAATTCTGGATTTTAGTTCATAACAATATAGTCAAGTTGACAACTAGGAATAGCCATTAACCCTCTCAAGGAAATACATGTTATAATGTCATGCAGTGTTGTTTATAGTAATGGGAAATTGAAAGCAACTTAAACGCTCATTAACTGGAGATCCAGAATGTACATCTATTACATTGAATTGTGCTGTGTTGTGTTGCATTGTGTTGTACTGGTGAGCTTTCCATCACTGTGACAAAATACCTGATGCTATCCACTTTTCAAAAGCGGAGTGGAAGCTGGAGAGTTTGTGCAGTGGTTAAGAACACTGGCTGGTCTTCTAGGGGAGGAAAGTTCCATTCCCAGCAACCACAACCTCTTGGTCTCACTGCTTCCGGTTTATGGTAAAGCATTAACGTGCCAGGGTGCAAAGTGGAAGAAATTGTCCTCGTGGCAGCTGGGAGGCAAAGAGAGAGAAGGAAATGGGCATGGGCTATGGGATCCTCTTCAAGGACACTAGAAAGGATCTAACTTCCTCTCGCTAGGCCCCATCTGTTAAAGGGCCCCTAGTCTTCCAGTGGTGCTTCAGGCTGGCAGCCAGACCTTCAACACATGGGCCTTTGGCAGGATGTTTCAGATATAAACTCAAGAATGTAGGTTCAGAAAAACCTTTCCTACTAGTCCAAAGAAAACTTTAGACTCGGAGTTTTAGAGGCTGCAGTTGGCAATGAGTCACCCGAAGTGACTGTGTGAGGTTAACTTTTCGCTTCCTAAAAACTGGACATTAACAGAAAGTACATGTTATTTTTCCAGTGAGCTCAAGGAAGGAAAAAGCCTGTTTTGCCAAGAGATATTAGAATTTTATAAGGTAATAAGAATTGCATGATTCATATTCCCTTTATGTCTGTGTTTTCAGAAGGCTGAGGCAGTGTGGTAATTAGTGAGTCTGCATCACATCTAAGATCCTAATCCAGACAATCACCTTCTGGTGTATCCTGTATGTTGTTACATTTTCACGGATTGTTTATCTGTGTGGATATGTTCATTGTCTTCTTAGGAACATGTAGGATGAAGTGCGTGTTAATGTAATAAGCATTTCATTGTTGGGTAGGTGGGCGGATAGATGGATTTATGAAGCACAAGATTGTGTTATTAATTTCTCCTGAGAAATATAACCACTGAGTAGACTGGGAACTTTTTTTATCTGCTCAGTACATTTGCTTGACATATGAAATCATACTTATGAAAAAACATCCCAGGGACTGAAGAGATGGCTTAGTGGTTTAGAATGTATAGTGCTGTAGCAGATGACCCAAGTGCAATTCCCAACTCCTGTGTGGGCAGCTCACAGTCCCTGTAACTTAGCCGCATGCAGGGCATCTGACTTCCTTTACTGGCCGATAGAGGTACACACACACACACTTCACACACCCACACAGAAATGCTCATATGCATACAAGTTAAAAAATTAAAAATAATATTCTAATGTCATTGTATCACTGCTCCTAAACCTTTAGAAGTCCCATATTCTCTTTGAACTCATATGAACATTCTTCAGCTGGGTATTTACTCCACCTGAATTAGTTAGACTCCAATTGAACACTTGTATGTCCTTTGCGCCCAATGCTAGCTGTTTGTCTCGGCCCAATTGGAAAGCCAATAGTTCTCTGAGTACACCCCACCTTCCCAAATTCATCATTTAAAAATACTGTTTCTTATGTGCTCCCCCCCCCCACCAACCACAGAATGCTATCGATGCCTACCGGTCCATCTCAGAAGTAATTTGGAGGTAACAGCAGACACTCGTGTTAATTTACTTAACCCTATGTAACTTTAGTGTTGGCCACTCCATCTTACAGATGAGAAAAACAAGTTCAAACAGGCAAATAACTTTTCCAAAGGCAAACGACTCATGAGAGATGGAGCTGAGATAAAATGCAGCCGACTTGGTCCCAGCATCCTGTTGTAGCTGGCCAGTGTCTGTTAAGAATTTCCTGGCTCTCGGCCCTTAGGATGGCGTCTAAGCATCTCATTCTCTGCATCCTCAGATAATGATGCCTGTCTCTCTTATCCCGTTGAACATGAGTTGATATGTCTCTATCTGCTTATGTTGTAGGTAAGATCTCCAGGCTGGATGTCAGCTCAGCCACTTATCACACATGTAGCTTTAGGTAAGATACTTAACTTCTTAGAGTCCTGAGACCCTCGAGCAGGATGCCCGTGAAAAGTCATCATGACTGTGGTAAATATTATAAAGGAAAGCGTTGATTCGGGGCTGGCTTACAGTTTCAGAGGTTTCGTCCATTATCATCATGACAAGAGGCATGGTGGCATGCAGGCAGACATGGTGCTGGGGAAGGTGAGGGTTAGATCCATGGGCAGCAGGAAGAGGAAGAGAGAGGTGGGGGAGATGGAGGGGGAGGGAGAGGGGGAGAGGAAGAAAGAAGGAGAAGGAGAGAGAGAGAGAGAGAGAGAGAGAGAGAGAGAGAGAGAGAGAGAGAGAGAGAAAACCTGGCCTGAGCTTCTGCAACATTAAGCCCACTTCCAATGACACATTTCCTCCAACAAGGCCACTAAGGACCATGGTGGTTTGAATATGAATGGCCTCCTGGGCTCATATATTTGAATGCTTGGTTACTAGGGAGTGGCACTACTTGAGAGGGATTAGGAGGCATGGCCTTGTTTGTTGCAATAGAACGATGACCGAGACTAGGAGACTGTGAATCTGTAATAAAAGCTAGATGATTGCTTACTGAAGGTTTAAAAAAAAAAAAAAAAAAACAGGCTAACAAGCTACATATCCAAGTCATTCCTGCAGTCAACAGGGACTGTGGAACTAAACTTTGGTTTATGGTATATAGCAGAAATTATGTCACCCACCACCAGGCTTGGTCCTTAAATCTTCCCACAATAGTCTCTGCATGATATCTCCTACTACCCATCCTTTCTGGGTACAAGAAAATACACTCTAGCTCTAGAAGGTGGAGGAGCCATTAGATAGGAGTCAGGGTCCCTGGATGTCAAGGGATTCCCCTATTCCATGTCTGTTCTCATTAGACTGAAATGTGATTATGAAATAAGGCTTACTGCATTCAGCAGCTGAGATCCGGAGGCTGTAAGTTAATCTTACTGGGCCATCACATCATCATTATTAGGTCCTCTAGATCCCCAGAACCCATAGTCTGCTTTTTAAAACTTCTTATTACATATTTATCTAATTTGGTGAGTGAGGGTTGGGTGTATACATGCCACAGCTCATGTGTGGTGATCAGAACAGAACTTTGAAGAGTTGCTTCTCTCTTTCCACCATGTCGGTCCTGGGAGTCAAATTCAGGCTGGCAGGCTTAGTGTCAATCCTCTTTACCCACTGAGCCATCTTGCTAGCATACCCACAGCCATTTTGCTAGCCCAGCATGCTGCTTGTCTATCAGCCCACGCATCTGCTGGCTAGGCTATCACTCCTTCAAACCTTCTCTTGGTCCTTTAGCCATTTGGAGTTTTGCTTACTCTCAGAACACTGCTTTCTTTTAGCACAGGAAAAAAAAAAAAAAAAAACAATGCGAGGGTCTATCCCAACCTTTGGTTGTCCCGGGCAGCATGATGAGAGCCCCGCCCACTCTCCTGTTCCCCTCCTTTGAAGAAAACAGGCTTCCTCTTCCTAGTCTCTGGTCCTGTCCCTTCATTTATTCAGAACCATAATCGACACCTGTTCTTTTCTATCTTCAACCCCATCTCTCCCAAAGCTTCGGAATCATCATTTAAACATGCCCTAACCACTCCTGCCTTGAACGTAACCAAGGTAACCACTTCTCTGGACCCCACTATGGTCTTCGCTTCACAGCGATCTTCTTTTTCTCATTCAGGATTTTGGAGGGTGTTCTGCAGGTTCCTGGTAACTTTATTTACCACAAGGGTAGCTTCCACCCATGTCACTCCTTCTGATCTTCCGCTACATTCCAAAGCCCGCTTCAGTCATCAGCTGTCTCACACAACTCATTCCCTTTCTCTACTGGAATACACCTCTTTTGGCTTCTTCTCAAGAGTCCCCTTGGTGGGTTTGTCTCTCTCACTAATGTCCTGTTTTCAGATATTCTTCTACCTACCCCACAGACTCAGTCACCATCTTTGTCCTCATGAGTGTCACCTGAACACTTGAGTCCTCAGCGCCTGTCCACTGCTGGACAGATTCAGGCTTCAAGCTGTTTACTCCAGGGCCCCAAAAGAAATCTCAAGGTCAACACAATTAAAACAAACCCAACATCATTACGGCTTGAATCTTGATGATTCTTAATCCTTAGTAACTTTAAGGGGGTAGAATGCACTTTACAAGATTATCAGGGTAAAAAAAGAAAAAAATGAGCGAAGGTTCTCTACCAATATGATTGATGTCCTTATAAAAAGGAAATATTTCACAGGCATGGTGGCTCACCCCTGTAGTCTGATACTTGCGTCTGAAAGCAGGAAGTGTGTTGTGAGTTTGAGGCCAGACTGGGCTATAGAATGAGAACCTATTCAAAAAATCAAAAAGGTGGGTTGGTCAGGGGGAATAGGGAAGAATTTGGGCACAGAACACTTTTAGAAGAACATAAATAATATAAATGACAGTGAAATAAATTCTTCTGATAATCTACAAGATAAAACGAAACCAATTGCCCATGTTTCCAGTGTTCCTGCTCACAGTTAAATAATAATAAATAAATAAAGATGGCGGGCAGTGATGGAGCACACCTTTAATCCCAGCACTTGGGAGGCAGAGGCAGGCAGATTTCTGAGTTTGAGGCCAGCCTGGTCTACAAAGTGAGTTCCAGGACAGCCAGGGCTACACAGAGAAACCCTGTCTCGAAAAAAATAAATAAATAAAAAATAAAATAAATAAAAATAAAGATAAATAAATAAAGATGGTTAGCTTGCTATGCTAACTTTTATGTTAATTCTTTCTGGTTTATTTTTACTTTCATAGCATATATATTTATTAATAATAAATATCTTTTTGTAAGGCTTGGAATTCCATGCATGTATTGCCAGATGCATTTTTTTTATCAGGATATTTGTAAAGCAAATCCCTTCCATTCCTTTGCCTTACTGCCTGATGTACCACAGTCAGTCGGTTAAAAAGTATCTCTTCTTCACCCATTGGGCACAGTGGTGGTTTGCAACATTTAAGCTTCACAAACAATACTGTTTTAGATGCTTTGCCTCCTGGCACACACGCCCTCTACTTTCTACAACTTGTACCAGTTCTAGGTGTGTGTAGAGGACATCACTGAGAGTGAAGTCACTGTGCCAAATGATATGTCTACAGGTGTCAAAAGTCTTAAAACCTGACAAGTTCTTGACAAGACAGTGAAGTGACTGCAACTCCTTCATAGTTCTGCTAGGTATACAAACGGTACTGGGCACAATGAACCAGGGCTGTTTGTGGACAATCTGTTAGAGGCTGGCTGCTCCCTGTGGGAGGTTCAGTGAGGCAGCCTTGACAGCCCTCTGGACCACAGACAGGCCCTGAGGTCAGAAGAGCTTCCTGGTTGAGAAAATTCTACTTCAGCAAGTCACCTTGCTCTAACACCTGGGAACAAGGTGCCAGTATTACTCCTCTGCACCTTCTTGCTGAGCACCTGCCAGGTCACACTGCAGCTCAGGAGACCCAAACCCCCCCCCCCCCCCCCCCACACACACACACAAAGCAACCAGTTGGCTGGAGAAGGATGCTGCATTGACTAAAATACAAAGCACTTTGCTATGACTAGACAGATCTCCTGTTGCAAATATACCAAGACTGGTTTCTCCTTTCAACTTCCTAGTGGTGTTTTCAGTAGACAGAAATTGCTAATTATGGCAGTTAGACTACAAATATTTTATCAGTAACTTCCTTTGTTATTTGTAACATGGGGAGCCATTTAAGGAATCCTTTATTGCCTAGAGAAAAATGGACCATGTTTAGTTTTCTTCTAATATTTTGTCTATATCACATTTTGAGATAGCCTTCCTGGTATGTATATAACTCATACATGTAAAAGATTACAACTCCCCCAACGTTCTATCACAATCTACTTATACAATATTTGTTTCGTCCAAATATAAACTCTGACTCGTTAGTGCTTCCTCCCTCCCTCTCCTTACTCCTTATTCACACTGACATCTGAGTGACAGTAATCTACTTTCCAGCTTTGCATGTTCTGAGTGCTGCCTGTGAATGGAATCATATAGTGTGGGTCAGTTGTGGCTGGCTTCCCACAGCTGCGTGTCAAGGTGGGGCACACCCCAGTCGCAGCATCTGCTCGTGCTTCACACCCTTTCCTGCCACGTGCCACCCCATTATGCGGATCACAGCATCTCATTTATCCACTCATCAGTCATGGACATGGGCTTTCTACTTTTTCTGGCTACTTAGAATATTGCTGTTATAAATGCTCACACACAAGCTTTGTGAGGAGTTATATTTCCATTTGTCTTGGATGCACACACAGGCCAATGGTAACTCCATGTTTAACTTTTTAAGCCCCGTCAGGTTACTCTTTCCACAGCTACACCATGTTCAGTCTCCCTAGCAACGGACAAAGCCTTTAATCACTTTATTGTAATAATCCTAGTGGGTAATGAGCTGTATCTTACTGCAGTTTTAATGTGTGTTTCTCTAAGGGTCAAACTTTGTTGAGCACCTTTTCCTGTGGCATTTGCTTATTTGTTGAATGAGACAGGGCCACGTGTGACCTACCCCTGACCTCAACGTATGTGGCTGAAGCTGACATTGAATTTTGATCCTCCTGCCTCTTCCTACCTCCCAAATACTGGGACTATAGGCAGTCTGTGCCACTGCAAACCCCAATCTTAGTGGACATTTATATGTTGCCTTTGGAAAAATGTATATTGGAATTATTTTCCCGTTTTTTAAAGCAGGTTGCGTTTTTAATAATTGTTTCAAGAGTTCTTTATATGTTCTGAATACACAATCCCAACAGCCTTAGTCCCTAACCATCCACTTTTGAATATATGTGCATAGTCCAGGCAACTTCCAAACTCCTTCTAGTTCAATATGTTTCCCTTCAGCTACATCCTAATATACTATTTAGGAACCAAAAATATAACCTCATATTAAATGACTTAAATGAGGCCATTTCATATCAAAGATACAGTAATTACAATTTAAACATTTATGTAAATATAATTTAGATATACATTTAAATATGCAGTTCCCAAAACTACTTGAAGAGTCCATCTAAAATCTGTACCTATGCTGTGTATAAGGGACACCAGCACTTGTGCAAAAAGATTAAAATCCAAGCCTTACTAATTCATAGGTTACATGATGGCCTACGTCTATGATACTGGAACAGAGGAGATGGAGACCATAGGATCCTGAGATTAAGATCAGCTTGGGCTACATAGTGAGACTCTGTCTCAAAATACGAAAACAAAAAAAGATACAATTATTTTAAGTCTTGAATTTTTAGTCCTATCCAGAATCTGGTTCAAAGACCTAATTGATGGGGTAAACAAGACAGGGAGAAAAGCAGACCGTTGCTTTACGTTGCCATAACAAGTAAAGAGAAAGTGATAGTTCAATAAATGTTCTCTTAGGGGCTGTTACCTGAATGAAGAGAAATGAGTAGGTTTATTTCATAAGGCTGGTTTTATGTGTGTCTTTGTGAAATCAATGCCATCACTTTGTAGAACGACTTTGTGGTGGTCTCAGCTTTACCTGGGCCTTTGTGGTTGGTGGCCCACGTGGCTGATTGGTAGGGCTGCCTTTGTTTCTGCATGGGACAGAGGGCTTCCGGGTGAGGAAGGACGAGGAAACACCACTGTTGTTACCAAGGAAACATACATGGTCTTTTTTTTAAAAAAAAAAAAAAAAAGGAATACATTTGAGAGCTGAGTTTTCTCTGGGCTAAAATGGTATTTTAGCATAATGCCCTCAAGAATAAATTTTAGTTTTTGAGTTTTAGGGAGAACATGTGCCTTTTTGGTGATTAGAAATTGTTGTGTTGACAACAGACCAAACTCCACTTAGAGTCCTACCCTAAAAATACTGGCAGTGAGTGCATACGTGGTGTGCCTGCTCTCATCTTAGTCCCTGGCAGCTCCCCAAAGGACAGCAGAGAGACTTCGGTTGAATAAACATGTTTTACACATTTGAAATGTAATTGTGATTTTCACAAAAATGCTTTTATAGTCGTAAAGCCAAATCCTTGTTCAAGCTTGATTCTGCTTTCCTGGACAAGGCAACTTCCATCTAACGGCATGGCTTGTTTGTATATTCCTCCAATTGATAAAGTTAACCAGGATCAAAGTGACCAAAATTACTTTCTTAAAGAAAAATAATTATAAAATATATCATCAATATGACAATTCTGAAAAATATTCTAAGCAGTGATTGGAAACAGGGCAAACAGAGATCAAGAACATGTATGTGCTGGCTCAAGGTGATATGCAAATGAGATCATTTCCTACATGTGACCCAGAGGAAAATGCAAAAAGGATGCATACAGGATGAAAGTATTTATTCCAGTTGTCCAAGAGCAATAAAGTATCCATACAACTATCTATTCTTTATAACAAGTTGTAGTTTTTTTTCTCAGTTATATGAAGTTAACAGAGCTTACTCATAATTTTCAAATGAAGAAAACTAATGAAAGTTTTGACTTTTTTGTTTGTTTGTTCATTCATTTGGGGTTTGTTTTGTTTCATTTTGTTTTATTTTGTTTTGTTTTGCTTTGTTTTTTCAAGACAAGGATTTTTATGCCTTGGCTTCCTGCCTTGGCTATCCTAGAACTCTCTATAGACCAGGCTGTCCTCAAACTCATAGAGATCTGCCCTCTTCTGCCTTCCAAGAGCTGGGATCAAAGGCATGTGTCACCACCGCCCGGCTCTCATGAAGATCTTTTGTTTTGTTTTGTTTTGGTTTGGTTTGGGTTTTTTTTGTTGTTGTTGTTTTGTTTTTTCAAGACAGGGTTTCTCTGTGAGTTCCTGGCTGTCCTGGAACTCACTCTGTAGACCAGGCTGGCCTTGAACTCAGAAATCTGTCTGCCTCTGCCTCCCAAGTGCTGGGATTAAAAGTATGCGCCACCACTGCCCAGCTTAACACAAGTTCTAAATAATGTCTTTTTGGAGGGAATAATGTATTTTGTCAGACACCAACATTGCTAAGACATCATTCATAGTTTTATTCTTCATTGCAAAATTAAATCTAGGCAATACTATTGCCAAGTTTATGATACTTTTTTTTAGATACTAAAATATAGTACTTGAAAGTAACCACTGAATTATTAAATATCCTTTTATCAAGTGGGACCATTCTGTGTTGTAGAAACATTGTCACACATTCATAGCAGATGTTCTTCTGGTTGGATGGACCCCTGGTATGATGACTAGGAGGCCCCTATGGACACGAATGCTGTCTACTCCTAAGGGGGGTATGCTTGAAGGTACTTGTACCTCCCCTGTGATTCTAAAGAGGAAGAACTTTGCATTGGTTATTGGTTTCTTCTGTGAGAAGTGATATGGTCCAGGAGGTGCATTTGGGCCACTGCTAACAGATATGGGCATCCGGGAGGTGGGGTTTATAACAATAAAAGAATTTGCCACTCAATATTGGGCCCTAACACTCCTTCATACACAGAGCATTGTCACTTATCATGGACTCTGCTGGTCTTGACTTAGGGTTAAATGGGAATAGCAGAAATTGTAAAGTGTGAGTGCATGTGCTAATGTTGACACTGTGTTACATGTGTACCTGAATCAGTATTCTGTTACTTTAGCAAGCCCTTGAGGGAAATCAGCTTAAGAGAATGATTTAGGTTTGCTCCCTTTCCAGGGTTATGGTCCACTCTGCACAGGTGTCTACTAGACTGTGGCGAGGTAGAACATCAAGGGTAGGGTGGAGAAGAGGGGCTTGTCAGAGGAAATTGCTCACCTCATGGTGGGAGAAAAGCAAAGAATAAAAGAGATGAGATATAGGGTCACAGCATCTCCTTCAAGGGCATGTTCCCAATGACACAACTTCCCGCCACCTCCCAATAGCACAACGCCTCCAATATTCAACAACTGGGCATTGGGGTACATTTAAGATCTGTGCCTAGAGCAGCCTGATGCAGGGTAAGGGAGTGAGCAGTGACTAATATATTCATAGGAAAGATGCCCATATGAAACCACATATAGAAACGCAATTTATTCAAACATATTCGCATAAGCTCTAATGGGGAAGCATGTGTGCTTTATATAACACTGTGGGTGCCAGGAAGGATTGAGGGGAGCCTTGAGTGATGGATCAAGGACACTTCTAAGAGAGAGAAGAGGCACTCGTAATAATTTTAGAAGCATAGCAGATGAGCTAGGAATGTTTGGTTATCCGACTAAAGGAGATAGCTATGATTTCAAACGAGTCGTTGAAATATTCTGTATGATGCTAACAAGAGATGGTGCAGCATTCGGCTATCATTTCTGGGCTGAAATCGGTGATTCTAGATACTGAGGGTACTCTATTAAGAGTTGTTAGAGACCAATGACAGCATGGGGACTTGTTGATAGTTTGACTTACTATCAGGCAGGGCAGAGGATTGAAACCAGCATCTCATACATGCTAGAGAAGTACTCTAGCTACATTCCTACCCCGAGACTTCTCTACATGAAAAAGTCATGACATGCAGAGCTTGACTGCTGAGCATCTCTATCTTTTTCCGACCCTAGTCCACCCTAAGGAGCTATAGGTATCGTTCCCAGGGCTGCCATGGACTCTGTGAGATGCCCGTGGGATATCCTGTGTTCCCTGTATGACAGTACATTGACGCTGTTCAGCTTTCCCCCTGCAAACTGTACACGGCATGTTGTACTTCTTAGTAAGCTTGCTTAGCATAAGATGAAGCTTCTGCAAGACCTCCTGACCCTAGCTTTCCTAGCTTACCTTCTGATCCCCTGGTTTACTCTCTCAGGAGCCTGTAACTGAAGAATGACCTACCAGCCCAGGTCGGTATCTCATTGGCTTGGAGTCTCTATAAGCAGACGGCACTGGTTGCTAAGTGTGATGGTTTCTATGTGCTTGCCCCAGAGAGTGGCTCTATTTGCAGGTGTGGTCTTGTTGGAGTAGGTGTGTCGCTTTAAGACCTTCATCTTAGCTGCCTGGAAGTCAGTATTCTGTTAGCGGCCTTCATAGGAAGATGCATACCTCTCAGCTTCTCTTGCACCATGCCTGATGGATGCCGCCATGCTCCTGCCTTGATGATAATGGACTGAACTCTGAACCTGTAAGCCAGACCCAATTAAATGTTGTCCTGATAAGAGTTGCCTTGGTCATGGTGTCTGTTCACAGCTGTTCAAACCCTAAATAAGACACTAACCAAACATTCCCTTTTTGTACCTGTTTTAGCAGGTTTTAGTCTTTGCTGTGGTTTGTTTTGTTAATGGAGTCAGATCAAGTTTGTTAGACTAAGCTAATCAATGGTCTCATGTCCACACAAAGTAGTAGTTTTATAAAGATACATGACCCAGTTTTAGCAAATGAAATGCTATAGAATCCTCTAGTACAGTAGGGTTCAAGGGAAATTGCTATAGCTCATTTAAATAGATGAGGTTCCTTCTTCAATTTCTATCGGAATAGGATGCCTTTTGATCTTGCAGCTTTCTTGGGATTAAGAAAGCCATTTACCTTTTTCTCTTTTAAAGATTACTCATATTTTACTTAGTATACACAATAGCGGGTTTTATTATTATATGTTCATGCACATATATCAATGGTCATACTTGCTCAAGCTCAGTCCTCTCTCACCCTGATTCACCCCTCCTCTGGCTCCTGCTGGGCCCCTTTCATCCCCTTTTGCTTTCCTGCTGTATGTGTGCGCGTGAGTGTGTGTGTGTGTGTGTGTGTGTGTGTGTGTGTGTGTGTGTGTATGTGTGTGAGTGTGTGTGTGTGTGTGTGTGTGTGTATACATACACAAAGATGTGTGTATATATTTAAACATAGATGATGCAGAGGAAGTTCCCGTTGTCTGAGTTTTTCTGTGGTTTGCTTTTTGAAGTGCAGATGATGGCTGAGGTTAGATGGAGAAGAACACTGTGCTTGGTCGGCTTGGGAGCTGCCTTGGCAGCTTTTGTTATATTTTCTAATTCTCTTTGTGGTTTTAATCACTGTGAGTTGTTCTTCTGTTGCTCACACCAAATAAAATCCTGTTGCAATGGAGACAGTGGAGGTGGCATTGGGACAGAAAGGGACGCTTGTCAACACTAACTGCAGGACTGTGAGTTCTCCTTCCATCTTTTCCACACAGACTAAAAAGAATCCGTCTGGAGGCTGCTTTTAGAGGTAAATGGAGTGAAGAAGCTAACAGATATTAATTTACTATTTTCTTGCCTTAGAATGTGCCATTGACCAACTGCAGGAGTGGCACACACCAAAAGAATCACTGTGAGCACCTATTCTTTGATCAAGTTATTGGGGAAAAAATCATCTTAATTCAGGATCCATTAATTTGTAAGGAGAGAGATAAAAATATCAAAAGGACCCAGGCATGATGGTACACATCTTTAATCTCAGCACTAAGGAGACAGAGGCAGGCAGATCTCTGAGTTAAAGGCCAGCTTCCTCTACAGAGTGCGTTCCAGGACAGCCAGGGAACACAGTGAAAGCCAATCTTGGAAAAAGAAAGAAAGAAAGAAAGAAAGAAAGAAAGAAAGAAAGAAAGAAA